>JAYJMH010032556.1:0-16735 GCA_036873815.1 Phacellophora camtschatica
CCCTGCTGGAAACAAGTCATCTCGAGACTTTCGCGGGCTAGGCACGTTAAATACGATAACTCACTCACTCACTCAAACATGAATGCATGGAGAGCCTATTTGAAATGTATGATTTGTATAATCTTATTAAAGAACCTACCTGTTTAAAAATTACTGCAGCAAAGATATTTGATTTAATATTAAGGAATAAAAAGCACAATTTTATCAACAGTGCAACTAATAAAACTAGCTTATCTGATTTTCATAAACTCACTTGTACAACACTTAAAACAGAATACGCAAAAGGAGAACCACAAATCATAACATATAGGAATTATAAAAGATTCAACCCAGATAAATTTAACAGTAACCTGGAAAAAAATCTCACTAAAATAAGAGATAAAGAGGACTATAAATCCTTCTCAAGATGTGTTTTAAATTTTCTTGAAAACCATGCTCCACTAAAACAAAAAGTTAAGAGCCAACAATGCACCCTTTATGAATGAGGAATTGAGAAAACAGAAAATGTTAAGATCAAAAGCTAAAAATAACTATCTTAAAAATAGAAATGAGCAGAATTGGATTAAATATAAACATTTTATGCAAGCGTTAAATTTACAAGGAAAACTATGAAACAATATCTTTAAAATCTAAACTTAATCTTTCTTTCAGATTGTAAATTGTTCTGGAAAACGATAAGACCAGTCTTCACTGCTAAAGAAGCGTGCATAATAAAAAAATTCCTGCAGATAATAATATCATAATCACTGAAGGCAAAGATATATTGCAGAGATAATGAATGAATATTTCATAAACATTAGTAAATCTTTAAATATTCTTCAATATATCACTACTGAACATCAATATAAAACATTCAATAATAAAATAGACGCAATCAGAGATACGTATCAAAATCACCCAAGAATCTTAAAAGTCAAACAAGATATAGATGAACGTGAAATTGTTTTTAATTTTCGATACAGCAACGCTATGCAAATTAAAGTTGAAATATGAAGAAATGGTAGAAATAAAGCAGCGGTGCCTGACCACATTCCAACAAAAATTCTCTTGATAGCTGATGATCAAATATCACATCACCTTAGTCTTATTTCTAACTACACAATGGAACATTGTGATTTTCCTTCTGGCATAAAACTTGCTGATATATCGCCGATATTTAAAAAAGCATACCCAACTAGCAAAACAAATTACAGACCCATCAGACAATCAGAAAAATTCTTTTATATAAGCAAACTTTAACCCACTTCTTTGAGGTTTAGGGAAAGATATGGAACTCAACAATCCTTCCATTGATTAAGAGAAAGCCAGAAGGCATTTTATGTTATTTGTGTAAACGGGGAACTACTTTCTTTCACGCACGGTTATTTGAAAATATTATCGTTGAAAACATAAAAAAGTAGTTTAATTTACATATTATTTTTAAACCATAATGTTTTAAATTGATTTTAGTTCATCTTACACAGTTAGTGCAGTTAAACTTGTAGGCTACAATGAATTGCTAAAGATTAAAATTGACAATAAACATTTAAGCATTCATTATTAATTTCATTATTTAAAGTGAGAACTTTTGATTGAATATTGAAATAGAAGTCTTTATATTGCATACAAATTAAAATATGAAAACAAGTGCAGTTCGTCTCATATCCATGATGGTTATCATTGTAGTGATTGTTTTTCAAGTCATGAAAAAGGAGAGTGTTCAGTACCTTAGAATATCACTGCAGTTGACCCTTTTTATTCCATTTTAATAAAGAAAACACCAAGTCCATGCACTATGTGCAACATTCTTCAAGGAACAAGAATTTGAGTATAAAAAAAACTGTGTTAGATATAGAATACAAGACCTTTAAAGAATTCTTAATTTCTAAACTTTGGTCCACTTTTACCTCAAAAGTGGAAAACCTCTTTCTCAAAATATCTTTTTCCATTAAACTTAGGAACACAACGGACTCGGCTTCCGGATAAGCACAGTGACAGCTGCTACGAAGATAGGAATTTCTCCACAACCGATTTGAAGAATTGGGAAAATGGAGCGTAAAATGTATATGAACGGTATGTGAGAACTTACAAACTGGCCCTAAAACTCTGATCGATTACTGAGATATTTAGTGCATTTGGAGGAATTGCGAGAAACGCAATTAGGTGGAGGTGAGCACACAAAAACGGGCGCTTCTCTCCAAAACACAAAACATTTCTTCAAAATAACATTTGATATTTGAGAACTTATAAACTGGCCATAAAACTCAATAATTTGATATATATTAATCAGAATTGTAAGCAGAAAACACTCATTTTCGACTGTGGTTAGAGCCTTATCTCTTAAATGTGCAGGAGCTCCTTTCAGCAAAATCGGTTCACTTTTAAAACAAAAGAGCAGCAAGAGCTCTTGAAATTAGACCTGAGGAAATCATGACCTGGTGCTTTTGTCTAACCCTTATCAGGAGCACTGGAAGTCTGCTCAATTGCGGGTCTACCTTTGTACCACACAGCAATATCATTTGCGGAGGAGCACGAGCAAACCGCTAAAACGTTTTCAGCACAATTCATAGAACATATCTTCTGTCATTGGCAAGATCCGCATTCCAATACCCCAATTCAAAGATCAGCTTATCCTCAGTCATCAAGAGATCAGGCAAGGATTACAACGAATCCAAAAATACATCATCTCAATGGGCTTTTGGAAAACCTTTGTTACACAAAAAGTGCCAACTTCATCTCAAATTAGAACACTGAGGACTTTGATTTTTATAGAAGTGGACTTCATTTGAATATAACACCTGATTATAATGAAAGACAAAACATTGCAACGAAAAGCTCAAATATCAATCATCAACATAAGGAATTTTTTTTCTTTTCTTTTTTTATTATACATATTTATCTAAAATGTTACTATACATTTTACAACCTACTATACCTTCTAATTACTATACAACTATACAACACTACAAGGACGTTAAACACAGGAAGCAACAGACAATGATCACAGGAAGCAACAGACAAGTTACCCCATAGTCATAACATAAAGAAACTTAAATTCAACTAAATATACAATTACAAGAAGCTACACATTAAAGCTGTCTACTAGCAAATGCTGAGGTGTGTTTTACGTCGGATGCCAGGAGAGCACAAGCGCATGATGCCGAGCAAAGGTGACCCCGGCCGGGAGAACAACAACGACAACTGTTGCTGCCACCACTGCTTCCCATCCAAGATCCCCACCATGCAACGTCCTACGCCCATGCCTTCATCACAATATATAGATTCGAATATGAAGAAAGAAAATTTAGTGTGGATGAATTGCAATATTACAATTATATGTGTCTTGCATCAAACGTGAAACAGACGTATTAACAATCGAGAAAGAAAAAGACAAAGGACTTATTGATTTTGTGGCACAAACAAGAATTTTAAGTTGTCTTAACCAAACTGACCAGTTTCTTTTAATGAAATCCATAGTCAGTTGGAGTATAACTTTATTAACATTATCAGATAAGTCTTTATCACCATACAGTAACAGTAACGCTATTCGAAAGGCTGTTGATTTGAACAATTGGTCGTAATAGTTCCGAAACTCTAGCGAGAAGGTCTCGTCGTTGAGTGTCAACAAATGAAGGGCAGAGCAACAAAACGTGCTACGTATCCTCAATACCGTCGTTCGTAGGGCACATTGGGTTTATAGTGTCCCTAATATTGTGCTTGAATTTGTGTTAATTTAACTTACTGAGACCGACTCTTATTTTGGAGAGATACGATAATCCTATTGGGTCATCGATACCGAAGTCAGGTTTTGGAGGTGGAAGAATTTGTAATAGGAGCTTTGTCTTAAATACAGCAACAGACAGTGCAAGCCTCATTTCTGGATCAAGTTTATTCCATTCAGATATGCAGTTTGGATAGAAGCTAGATTGAAATTTTTCGGTCCTTGCCCTTATCGGCCCAATGAAAACCTGATTGCGAAGAGAGTGATTCGGCTGATGAAGTGATGGGATTGGCTCCTTTGTATACAAGGGGGTGAGATTATTCATTATCTTATAGAACAGACAAGGCGTCTACTCCACTTTTGGGAACTTAGTGACTCCCAGCCAAGCTCTGCATACAGTTTTTCGCGCGATGTTCACCTCCATGTTCCTTTTACAGCAATAGCAGCAGAATATTGAACAGACTCGTTTTAAAGATAGCTGATTTAGCATGTGCTGAGAAGGAAAGTCTTGAATCGAGGATTATACCTAAATGTTTATGTTCGTTTACTTTTTTTACGGGTATATCATTGAAGAAGATCATCGGATGATCTATTTCGTGCCTTTTCTTTGAAAGCAGAAATTCGATAGCTTGCTTTTGTGGATCGGGATTAAATGACATCCTCCAATCATGGACCCATTTGCTTATCAACTCCAGGTCATGGTTCATGTCATCGGCAGCTGCGTTAGGTTCTTGGAACACCGTAAACAAGGACGTATTATCAGAGAAAATCTTAACATGACATTAATCAGCAGTAAGGTCATTAATATACACGAGGGAGAACAATGGTCCCAAAATAGAGCCCTGAGGCACTTCTGCTAAAATATCTCCCCAATTGGAGCTCTGTCCTTCAGAACAGTTCGTTGTTTTCGATCCTTAAGAAAACTTTGGACAAAAGAAGGAAATTTTCCTGAAACACCGCATCGTTTTAGTTATAAATTGAGACCAAGATGCCATACCCTATCGAATGCTTTAGAAATATCAAGATATACAGAACGAACATCAAGAGTAGGATTACAGTCAAATGCTTTAAAAATTGTATGCGTTATAGAAATTAATTGGTTGACTGAATCACCAAGACGATAACAATTGGCAAAAGAGAAATGGGACGGTAGTTACTCTTTACATTTTTCTCGTTTTTCTTATGAACTGGTACTACATTTGCACCCTTACATATTGCAGGAAATACACAGTGTCTTAGACAGTTCGTGAAAATTTCTTAAGAGGTGCGATTAGTGAAGTATCGCTTAGTTTTATCATTTCACCCCAGCCATGTGCTTTATTAGGATTAAATGATGTTATGATATTCGGAATTTTTTCCGCAGAGATGATAAAATCACCAATCAAAGTAGAATTTCCTGGCGTATCATGTGGAACTTCACTACCTGTGTCGATTGTCGTACATTGGAGTATGAAATAGTCATTAAACAATTTTGCCTTTTCAGAAAAATCCGTTAGGAATAATCCGTTCTCTAGGAGAAGCGGAATTATTGGAATCTTCGCCTTGTTAAGGACAGTATTGATCAAAGACCAGTAGGTTTTGTTGGAAGTACCATGATTTGCTAAGGTTTGCCCTGTCTTACGGTAGTTGGTTTCGATACAGATAGTTTTCCATGAACAAATTCAAGATGGCACGTCTCATGTAATGATGGATGGACACCAGTCTCAATAACAAGGTTAGGCTGATCTGTAAAAATCAAATCAATGCAGGATTTTGAATAACCCATCAAGTGAGTTGGTTCTGAAATCATCTGATGAAGACCAAGGTCAGACGTAATGGGCTCAAAAAGCCTTCCCTCATTATTTTCAATATCATCTTCTCACCATTGGATTGATCGACAGTTGAAATCTCCAGTAATAATAACGCAAAACGGATGTTCAGCATGCATTTTGGATAACATGACCTCAAAATTTATTGTAAAGTTATCCAACTCACTCTGGTCCTGACTTGGACTTCTATAAATTACGGTAAAAGGATACTTTTTCCTATTTAATTGGATTTCATACACAAAAGACTCGGAGAGGGTCACCAGGTCAGAAGGACTTTTTGAGGGAAGGGAACCTTTGATGTATAACCCAACACCACCTCTTTTCACATTTTGTGGATGGTTGTTTTTGATAAACATATAGCCATTTAGTGCCAGTTGATTTTCGTCTAATGTGCTATCAAGATGAGTTTCTACAATCCCAATTAAGTCATAGTTACACACCGAGTTATATAGAAAGTCATGCCCAGAAACACAGGTTCCAACAGCAGAAATCCAATGTTTCAGGACCGGGGTTTGTCTCTACATCACGTCTTAGCAAAATTGTCCTGAAAACTAACCACTGAGTATGAAGAGTGAAGCATGTTAGACAACAAAATGTAGAAATAAATATAGGCAAAAAGAACTCGCTTCACAGTAGGGTTCCCAAAGCGAATAAGACCAATGACAGCAAGTGGGATTCGTTTGAAGAGCTCTACTGTCGTATAAATTACTGTCTTCGCAAACCGATGCATGCGGGCAAACAGGGACAAGAAACATAACTGAGTTGCCACAGAGTTTACTACAAGAAACTGTATTTTCATTGAAAGGGGCAGAACAAGGATTGAGATTGCTATGAAACTGCAACAAAACCAATATAACTTGAATGTTTGAAAAAGAATTGAAAATGGCCTAAAATGTTTGCGCGATGGGAAAAGCTTTGCACATATACAAGGAAACACCCTATTGTTGCTCGCCATTGATTGACTTCAACCGGCATCGTCATAAAGACATCTTCTCGCTGGTACTAAGGGGAAATATGTAATAAGGTAACTACGGTGCGTAAGTCCTGACGAAAACAATACTGAGTATACTGAACACACATACATACAACAATAAATAAACCTCAAATGAATACCCAATGACGAATAAACACATTTAAAAACCCATGAAAACGGACACAAGTTCAACCACATCGTGATTTTACTAAACAAAAACAAAAAACAATAATTAGAAATGATGAAAACCCAAAGTGAAACAAATGTTTCAGGCTTGCATGCGTGGAAACTAATACGCATTGTCTGAGATACTGACGATGAGAAGCACGGGTTTATGTTTCGAGAAGAGCACTTTTTGCACAATGCTCAAAAAGTAGTCTGAAAAGCATTCCTTTGAAAAATAACATTTCTGCTAAAGAAGATTTAGATCCTAGGGGTTGTAAGTGCAATTGAATGGTCTTGAGTGGCTAAAAAGATTGATTCCATTGAGTTTTCAGGGAATTTATGACGTATTCAACAAAAAATGTTTTCACGGGAAGTTGCTATTTGAACAAAAGGCTTTTTATAGTATGTTTTTTGTTTATGAATGACTATCTAGGTGATGAACAAGTGGGGGAATATATAATCAAGTTTTCTAATAATTTGTCCACTCAATTGTGCATGCAAAAACCAACACTAGTTTCACCAAACCCAAGATACCTAACGCGATGTGCGTATCATTCCCCGAAAAAAATGGACGAGAATTTTTATTTGGTTTCTAGAAGACATCCATAGGATTGGCCCAAAAAGACGTACAAGATTTTCCAGGGAGTAATACGCCCTTTTAGATAACTAACAATTACGTTACTCACTATGCAATTTCTCCAATTAAATTTTCGAGTTCCTCCAAATCATTGAAAAATTTTAAACTACCGACTTTAACTTTTAGGCCCAACCGACAGTTGATGTCCACTAAAACGAACTCTGTTTCTGGGATATCTTTCACCCTTGCTTTTCCGTCACTGAGTAGCTTTGCTCTCCTTGATGTTAAATCAAGCTGTATGACGTGTTCTTGCCCTATAATTCTTTTCGTTCCTTGTAAACGGCTGTTCTTTCCTTCCATGAACATAATTTTATTATGATGGCTTGACTGCAAGAGCCATCCTTTTCCTGCGTTTTTCTTCCAATTCTGTGTGCTCTGTCAATTTACTCTTCTGTAACAGGGACGTTGAGATCCAGCACTTTTTTCATACAGTTCCCTGCAGCTTCATCTTGCTGGCTTAGTATCCCATATATCCGCAGACAGGCACGCCTGCTGTACTGCTCTGCGTCGTCTATCTTCAGCTCCATGTTTCTCATGTGAGACTCATACAGATCAATTTTCAATTCAAGGGTTTGTACTCTGGCATTTAATAATTCATTTTCACGGTTCAATTTTGCGTCCATTTCATTGTCAATTTTTGACTCTTATTTGATGCCTTAATTCTTCGGTTCAGTGGTTCCTTCGCTTCCTCAATACGTTTCACGAGGTTTGCATATAACTTTGCATCCAGGTGGGAAACAAGATTATCCATAAAGCTTTTGTCAGGAAGCTTTGAGATAGCAGCTTCTAAAGCGTGTTCGATTAATTTTTTGACATTGGCTTCATCCATTATTCTTACCGAGTAGGCTACGGCTCTACGTTTTCGGCATTCAAAATTACTTAGGCCATGCGAAACGGTGTCACTGCTTGCTTCGAATCTTTCGATGAATTTCAAAAAGAGACAAAATTTCAAATTTTCGTTCAAGTATCTGCCGGGTTGACTATTTAAAGGGCATTTACCAATGTAAGCTCTGTAATTCAATTTATCTTTGCCCGTCTCATCATGCAACGCGATTCTCACGGAGCGAGAGAATTCATGACCGCGCCTGCCGCCAGATTCAAAAATTGAGCACGTGACCTCCATATGTCCTTATTTGGCAAGTTGTTGAGAACAAAATTGTAAAAAGACCTCTAATTTAACTGATAATTTCATTTCACAAATGACACCATTTGATTCGCCTTAAGAAGTTCGTTCCTTTCATATATATTTTGTTAATTTTCGCTGACGTATGCAACTTTTAACATATATGACGTCATATACTTATATGACGTGATTTAATGAATAAATAACTGCATTAAATAGCAAAATATATCGATTTTGTACAATTGTTCATTTTTCTATCAGGGAAAGAAATTTGGCAATTAAAAATCAATTATTTACACTTGCAATTATCATAATTTAACTAATTGCTTTCAAATTAAGTCCTATTAAACACTAATTAAGCCCTATTGTTTCTCTAAATCAAATTTTGTTTCTTTAATTACCCAATATTAATCTGAAACTATGTTTTCCTTATAATTATCGAGGTTTTTAGTGATCTTAGCAAGTAATATTGCCTTTTAGGTTCAATAGCCATTTTCACACATTTGTCCATTGCTTTTGATTGCCTAGCAACATTCAACATAATTATATGCTAATTACGGCTATTTTTAACATCTACAATGTTTGTTTATTATATGTGAGAGGTTTCATAATCAGATTCCTATTGACTGCAAAAATAGGAAGGGGGGGGCAAAAATGCCCGTTCTCCCAGACAAAAATATCAAATTGTCCACCCGGGCTAAATAGGGTTAAAAGGCTTCTGCTTTAAGGCATTAATAGAATCACATCTCTCAAGGCGACGTTCGATCAATATCAGGCGATCGTTCGATCAATAGCAGACAGACATCAAGCTTCCAAGCCTGACATTACAAATCATACGGCTTACAATCTTGTGAGTAATGTTGACATGGCATGTGCATTCGACGAGCCACGGAATGAACAATTTGCACAACACAACCGCAGCACTACCTGCATGCTCTAACACCCTGTTGGTGCTACAGGTTTATTGAAAGCACACGGATTAGCATTTCGGGAATATGACGAGTAATTTTTCTGGAGTTGTTTGATCTTGAAGGGCATTTTTGAAGAAAATTTTAAACATACAAGAAAGTGCCTTGAGATTCTTGTCATAATCCTTCTTGTTTATATTGCAAAAGAATTTTTAAAAAATTAGGAAGCGAGTGGCTGATTGTGCTGAACAGTTCTCGTCGGATCACTGAAGTTAAGCGTGCTGTAAGCGGGCCAATCACTTGGATGGGCAACCTTCCGGGTAACTGACCAGCTCGTTTCCTCGTCCTTCGGAGGGGACGTTAAGCCAGCGGTGCCATGCCCGGATACGGAATGTTCACCCCTGTTCCCTGCTGGAAACAATCATCTCGAGACTTTCGCAGGCCGGCACGTTAAATACAATCATGCAATATAGTGAATTGCTATCTAAGTCAAGTACCTGTACAACGCATATTTCTCGTCTAAAAGTTTAAAAAATGGAAATTCTTAAGCCTGAAAACTTAACAAATTAACAAACTACTCGTCGTAAAATCCATTCGATTTGCAACATTATTGGCCAAACCAGTTAATATTTGGCACTAATGGTCTATGATCCTTAGCGCCTCAAATTTGGAACGGATTACCAAACGAAATAAAGACAACAGATAATTTGAATATATTTAAGAAAATGTATAAAAAATGGGAGGACCAAAATTGTAAATGCCATGTCTGTAAATACTAATTAAATTTTTCGCTCGCTTGTAAATATACCAAAAAAATAGCTAGTAATGGTTCTTTGCAATCGGTGTAGATTAGTTCTCTGTAAATAGAGAGCTAGAAATAAATGTCTTTTTGAAATAAATTAAATACAAATTTATCCGTTTGCAGTTCCCAACCAACTTTCCCCTGAACATTGTTTTAATGCTTTGTACAGCAACCAAGAAATTTTGTTTTATCTAAACAAATACTGAGAGAACGAGATGCAATAATTGGAAAAAATACAGAAAGGCGCATGAGTATAACCAGAGCTAATAATATACCACCGGAAAAAAGAGAAAACAAATGAGATACAGTTAGCGATCTATTCGAAGCATCAAATGCATCAAATAGAAGCATCAAATTGAAGCATCAAATAGTAGCAGTGATCGAGATATCCTAAATATGATAAAAAGGCAGAATTCAATATACCTTAAATGTGATTAAGCGGCAAAATTAAAAGCTTGCTGTAGTGCACCCTCAGGCAATGACAGCCTTGGAGCTTGCTGCTTTATTTATTTTCCAATTTTGAAGCTTTTTTTACTTATGTTGTAGTTTAAGTATATGTGTATGACTATAGTCTTTAAATGGTCCAAATTATTGAAAATTGCTGTTTGCTAGTTCAAATTACTGAATATTAAAGTGGTTTTCACTGCTAAGAGACATTAGAGCATTATTTTTGGTTCATTTCAATTTTACTTCATGCGTTTTAAGCTAATCGAAATGTCCTGATTCTCAAAATTCTTTCAGGGAGATAACCCTGGACCCCCCAATTTTTGGATCGCTTTTCTCGTAAAAGATTCTAAGCAGTTTTGAAGTGAAAACGTCAAAGACAAGAACTGCTGAATTTGAAACTCCAGATATTACACTCAAACTAACTAAAACAGAGTTCATATTTGTTTTGCAGGTAGAAAGAAACCTCACAGGGACACAACGAAATAGACGGAAGTATCTTCCAAAGCTCAAAGATCAACGTTCGATGACATTTGTAGACAGTATTACAAGGTCATCAAACTTCTAGCGTAAACTGAAATATGTAAATATACCAGGTGACCCAGAATAACTATCCCCATTTCCAGGGCTGTAGACAAAAATATGTGAGGCTAAAAATATCATATTCTACATGAATCGACGTCTGAAGGGCAAACTTAGAGTTTGGGATATCACCTAGTCAACTGCGACCACGCTTACCTGTCCAAATCATGTAATTAATTTCCCAAGTCTGTGAGCTTTCAAGTTCATTTGATGAATCATCAATTATTTTCAGGCCATTGTTTGACATTAGCACATCCCACTTGCTTTTTTAGTGCTTTTGGAGTTTAAAGATTAAATACGTTGATGTAAGAGCAAGCAGGTTGTTTTAATATAAACAATTAACTGGAAATGAATGGTGTTCTTTTAAATCGACTTGAAATCTCGCGGATGAGGGTTACTAAAATTCCTTTTTCTGGACCTGCAATCGTGATTGCACACGACTAGATGATATCACAAACTACCCTTCGAATATTGTTTTGAGTACAATTTGAAATTTCTAGCCTCGCGGATTTCGAACTACAGCCCTGAAAACAAGGATATATTTTTTGAGTCACCTAGTACGTTATTTCGGAAAAATGGTCTCAGTTTAAGGCTTTCTGAATTAAAATGTGTCATTTCTCTTCGGAGAAGTGCAATTCTTACATTTAAATTTTTAATCTGTTAATATTATTTATAGGTATTATCTTTTTGTAGTTTTGACTCTTCAGTTGGAAATCGAATACTTCGGATGTGTGCGTGAATAATTTCCCGTTTCAGAGAAATATATATTTAAATAATCAGTTGCTTGAATTGAAACATGAACTGGGATTTCACTAAAAATCTGCCTAAACTGCCTATTGTCTAGCTTATATCAGTTGTTAGCTTTACTCATCTTGTTGAGGAACCTACGAGAATCACTCTAAATACTTTTTCCATAACTGACCACATAGCAACTGCATCTGCAAGAAACACCATCAAATCTGGAGTGCATGATGTTTTTTGAAGTATTTTCTATTCCCACCACTCTACTATTAGGTCTTTAGGATTTTCCCAACACTCTACTATTCATACCCCCTACTATTCCTACCCCCTATTATTCGCAGCCCCAGAGTAGTCCAGTCTCCCCTTTTTTATTAGTACATCCTTACTAATAATTTATGGATGTACACGAGAGTTGGTTCTTGTTTAAAATAGGCAAGGTTTGCTAAGATATTTTGATGGTTGTAAATTGAGAATATCAGAGATATATATTTCTTCCATTGCATTCCACGAGTTCTCTTTTTAATGCAGCTAACTAAAACCAAATGTTTACTGCCGACTCTGACATTTTGGAAGCAGAGGGTAATTAGTTTGTTGCTTTTTTATTCGGAATAATATAGAGACAATTTTGATTGGGAAGGTCGAGCTCAATTGTGAAAGTTACGGCGGAAGAAGAGTACGAGCTTTATCAGGAAAAATTGATAAAAGAGCGAAACAGTCAACCAAGAGACTTAGAGAGAGCGAATCACCCGAAACTATGAATAGCTTTGCAAAGTATTTGCAGGAAGGTCTCCCACCGCTGGTAGACGATTCAGAGGGTAAGAACAGAGTGAGGAACAAACCGCCATGTTAGATCAAGCAAAAAAGGAATTTGAAGAAATTCAAAAGAAATTATAGGAAATGTTCATACTTCAAAAGGAGAAATTAAATGAATCAGGCGATAAGTATCTGAGTATTGCAAATTTAAAATAAAATTCTTCTAGTGATGTATGTAAGCGAGTACTGCAAGGAATGGGACTGATAACCCCTCAAAATATTGGTCGATTCAGATATTTCAAAATCTCTGGTATCATATCCAATGAAAAAGATCGAATGCCACATTCAAGCTGGAACAAGCAGATCGAAATTGTGGAATTCACAAGAGATACACCGAAGCTGATATCGTTGATGGTTTTACAAATGCCGTTTCTGCAAATTCACCATTGAGATCATACCTTGAAAATTTTAAAACCCTTTTATTATCGGAACTCAGGAATATTTTAGGAATGCAGTTTTGTGAAAAGTCAGCCACTGAATCCTACCAGGAACTTGCTAACTGTAGTCAGGAAGTTAATGAAAAATTTTGCGACGAGGGCATTGAAATTAACACAACAAGTTTTAATTTCCAGTCACCAACCAGGTTCAACAATAAAGCATGAGGAAAATTTAGTCTAAAGTGTTTTTGTAAACAGTGTTAAAACAGAGTCAATTCGTTTGAAATTGCGCACTATTTTTAAATATCAGATTTGCGCGATGATCGACTCATCGGGGAAATAAATTTGGCCATGTCTGCTGAGCATCACCATGCAACCAGGCTTGGAGTAAAGAAGAAAAAAACAAAATGTGTTACAAAATATTTTCTGGAAGTAGCCCCAACAATGGGGGAAACAACGGAAGTGACACCGAGCATGGAACCAAGTGACATGGCTCAAGGTAAAAACGCTGTTGGCCTTTATTCAAGCTTTGCAAGCTGACCTTGCAGTGTTGAAAGAAGCAATGCAGAAAAAGCCCGAAGACAGTAGAGCTTCACGTCAAACCTCACCCTGTGACAACAGAAATTCAAACCAAGGTACAAGACCCAGCACAGCCGAATAATCTTTTGAATGGCTGAAATTCGCTGAAGCGCGCCATTATGAATCTATTTAAATTAGGGCCTACGTATAGTAATTGCCATTGAAAGCTGCGGCTGCAGGGCGTTGGGCAAAAGAGCCCCACTGCTTCGACACACAAACGTGTGCTGTCACAACACAAAGTGGAATTTGATTTTGAAGGTCTAAACTGTAATTCTACCGTTGCGATTTGCAATCACTTGCCTACCTGTCTTGGACGAGTCGAATAAATTTTGCAGACATACAAGGGCATTCAATGGTACATGCTCCTCGATCATCATTTGCATGTACCAATGATCTTCATTTGCAGTTAGATCAAGTCTAGCCTTGTCATACATGCAAAAACAGATTTCGACATCAGAAGAATTGTGTCAACAACTCTCTGATCCCGGTGGACGCTGGGTGAAAAAAGATCTTCAAGTTTCCAGCACAACACAGCACTGAAGTACCAAATATAGACAAAGATTTTTCATAAACATTCATAACTATTTTAATTTACTTTAGTTTGTTTGTGGGGTTGACATTTCTAATGGTCAAATTGTTATCTACTTTTTTATTTAATATTTTTAAAGACTGGGTATGAGTTTGCAATTCCCCTCCAGAGCTTGTTGATAAAGATGCCGAGATATGAAAAAATTTGTGCAAACCCACTTTACATCAGGTGGAGACAAAATGTTCATAACGATTGTGAAGATAGAGTATATTATGATATTCTTAAATATTTTGTAAAAGCGTTCAAAAGCCTTGGAAATATTAGGAAGAAGAATGGATTTTCCATCGGCTACAACTTTCTTAACCAATGTCGAAACAAAACAACATTCACCCAACATTTGCCAAGTGAAATAAATTTCAGAGAATGCTCAGATATGGTAAAAACACCAACTATTGAATTGGAAAACATTTATATACACTCTTTATTTGAGGATATGGCGGTCATAAGAATAACAAAAAAAGAAAAGACGTACTTGATTAGAATTATAATCGAATCTTTGGCAAAATTTCGGGGTCACATCTAAAACTATTTGTGCCCGCCCGGGCCAACGCAACAAGGAATGCAGCCTTTACCGACGCAACTGATATACCAGCTATAACTAGCTCAGCTAAACGGCTATTAACTGCCCCTGCTAAATGGCATCCAGGGCGAACATGTTACGTAATTGAGTAAATAATAATACCAAGTAAAAGAGAAACACAATTTGGTGGTTTCAACTGCCAAAGATGTAACCCCAAAACACCAGGTACTATATTTTAGTTGTGGCTGAGTAAAGACCAAAGCTTAATTTCCCTTATAGGATAGTTAACTTTATAATCTAACATCCGTGATCTGAGACAGAGCTTCAATTTGAGGACGAACGTATCTCTCATAGCAATTACTTGAGCATCGACCAAGTTGTTTGATTATAAACGGTGATACCTTTGCAACTGCAGGTAGGTGGGGCAGCTGCAGGTGGGTGGGGCAGCGTCGCTGCACCAATTCTGAAACTGTGTGACGTGAAGCGTGGCACATTTGTATGGTCAGAAAGAAGTTCTTGCACAATTTTTTTCAGCTTTTCGCGTGTTAAAAATGACTGATCTTGAAAAGTAAACAACGTTTGACTTGCAGTAGTGTAGTATAGTTACATAATTGCTTGCGTATTGCTCAGACAGATGTACCCGATGCGGATAGGCGAATTATACTTCCTTTTTGAAGCTTGTCCGTTTTTGAGACTTTGATCATATTTGAAGCTGAATGATTATCCAGTACAACATCACGAACAAGTAGTGTACTATTTGCAACAAAGTTGTTACAACCAGAGCAACAAAATTTAGACGAACGCAAGAACCCAAAGAAGGTAGCTGTAAAAGCTGCCCACAGCATTATGTTGTCTCGTTGTTGAAAAGAAGAATTCGCAAGTTTATTTTTAATATTTTTCAAAATATTCGATGTTATTGGGAGTTTCTTCTTTCGGGAACCCAAACTCTTAGACCGTTTAATTCCTCTGATTGTCATGTGTAATTGGTCCATATTACTAACACTTAGTTGAAATCCAAATGTTGAATTCAAGTACCTCAAGGCTGTAATATATGTTTTTATTGTGGCGTAACATGCATTGCCAGCCAGATAGGTAGCACAGAGACTCAAGTTACGTTCAGTCAACGGAAACTGCATAAGTTTAAATTCCCTGGAAAATTCAGTATATGCGTTTATCGCGTATTTATATGTTTTTCTTGTGCTACTTGCAATTGACATAAATTTATGGCTTTCGCAATCTTGGATTAAATCTGTCATGCGTTCCATGGAATGCGAGTGGGTTGTTTTTTGGCTTGCTATGCTAACTGACGAAATTTTTTCACCCGTAAACGAGATAGGCTATCAGCTAATTTGTTATTTATTCCTGCAATATGCTTTACGTTAACTGTGAATTCTTTATTGGCTTAGATAAAAAATAATTCCCGGAGCAGAGACATTGTTTTTGGACATTTTGAGGTTCTTGTGCTCCAGCTATCAACGACAGCCTGATTGTCGCAGTGGAAAATAATTCCTTTTGCCCGATAGATTTCACCCCATAATAAGCAAGTTACAAAAATAGGGAACAATCCTTTCCATTCACTGATGAACGTAAACCCATTGGTAAACAGAGATCAACAAAATAAAAATCCAAAAACATCAATCCCAATAAATGTCAGTCTGCTGGTCTTACCGGGCAGAAATGGATTGCGCTTTTAACGTCAAGCTTTGGCCAGCTCTTCAATTATATGTTCAGCAATGGAAGTTTTATTTTTTTCGATTTTAAATTGTTTGTGAAGCAATTCATTTCCGGACCAGCATAACCAATATTAAATCCACATCGTAAATCATGTATTAGTTCAGCAGCAAACGTTTTATCTGGATAATTAACCAATTCTATGTCTAAATTATCAACGTTAATGGGAGTTCTTGCAAAAGATGGAATTGGTCTAAAACTTTTTATGAGCTGTCTTGCAATTGGTGATAGCATGGGCTCCCC
>JAYJMH010032567.1:0-16734 GCA_036873815.1 Phacellophora camtschatica
CGGAGATTTTGTTGGTCGTGAATTGATCGCACAACAATGATTCGAATTGGCTTGCTTATTTTTATGGTATTGGTAGTGCTGATTGTTTTATTTACTAATGTTGGAGATGTTCGAGCTGCAGGCCCATTCGAGGAGAACAGCAGTGATGATGGCCGAGGACAACAAAAGCAGCATAGTGATGGAAATAGGGCATTATTTATACAAAATATCAATAAGCATGTTGGCAAATATATTGTTTACATTGTGATTGTAACAATAGATAAAATGGCAAATTTCTCATGAGGAGAATAATTGTTTTATTTTTACGCTTATTCTAAATATCCAAATGGTACTAAACAAAATGTTTTGCCTAACAAATTTTAACATATTTTTGTTTTTAACTAAATTTCTAAAAAGTGCCTCCTTGAAAGAACACGGTTTCTAAATGCCCCTTTTAGGGGGAGCTATGGAGTGTAGTCGACTGTTTTCTTTTCTTTGAGTCGCTGTGAGGGTCTTTGGGCCGCCATTTTATTTTCATTTAATTTGTTAGGAACAATATGCAGAAGAACAAAATTCAATAGCTCGGAAAAAAACTCGAATTTTTGAAAATGTGCGGTATTCAATATTTCCGGAAGTAGTGGCCGGAAGTTGACCACCACTTTAACATAACAAACTACAAGCAAGATCCAATGCCCCGGTACAGTTTCCATCTCGATAGCTCCTGCCGTTTTCGAGATATCGTCGAATAGGGTAGAGGTATTTTTCAAAAAATGGTCGATTCTCGAATAGAGGGCAGTATGAGAACGAGGCTAGCTATACAGCTGAAACTCGAATAGAATATGTATCTTGGCTAGTGATGGTCAGGTTCCACGGTTCGGCTGGAAGTTTACAAACCCCAAATGGTCAACAGAAACATGGAGAAACTGGGAAGGAGATGAAGCGAAGTAAAAGTCACGTTGCAGATCCTAAATGCCAAATTCCAGCAGAAGCTCCTTCATAATAGAGTCTATAACTCCTTGCCGTGACGCTGTCCTGGTTGAGATTCCAACCTTTGAATTTTGAAGTTACCGCTTCAATATCATTACACTTACACCACCGTAAGTATCTTAGAGATCGGAGGATTACGTCACTGGGCGACAACACCCATTAGGAAGCAGTACTTTGGTGCCCGTTTATTGAGCCTATCCAGCATTGAAGTCTACATAACAGACCTAAAAGCTATCACCCCACATGGCATAGATAAAACAGTAAGCCTCGAAAGCCACTCAGAGAAAGGGCCTGGGTAGAAACTCAACTTTAAATACTGTTGTTGCACTTATCTGGCCTACTGTATCACGTCTACAAAGATTGCAGATAGTCTCAGAAAGTCAAAAATTAAATGGAACAAGCCGTCTCCATCTGCCAAGCGATTCCCACCTAAGTTTTTCGTAAAATTTACACAAGATACAGTTATCTGCAAATACTGCAGAATGTTGTCCAGGTCCAAGCTTTTCTATTTGATTGGTTTTGGGGGACGACGTTACTAAATTCGCATGTATGTTGAGGAATGTGATATATAACATCATTGTAGTCAAAATGTGAGGTCAGACTTCCGAGGTATGACATTGGACTGACAACGCTAGTAACGTTGCATATTGAATTGCATTGCTGAACGCCAACAAGCGACTAGTAACTATACATATCGAAAAATTAGTCAGATGAGGTTCGCCTCGTTTCAGAATAAATGCCAGTTCAGCAGATATTTACATTGCTCGCCATTGTTCATCGCAGCCTTGTTTCGAGAAAAGTGTTTAGTTAGCGAATCAAGCCACTCTATTAAAAAAAAAACCGTAAACTCGCAAATGAATAGATATGGAAAAGTGGTTATTGTGGTGGAAAATTTTGAAAGCTTGGATCCTAGGTCGACGTGCGACCATGCCACTGCTGGTGAAGAAAATGATAATAATTCGCATGGAAACATGCAGAGCAAAATGGACGATCAAGCACGATGCAGCAATAAAAGAACCAAAATGTCGATTGCAAGATTACCAATCCTTCGGTAAGTGGGCGTCCTTCAATAAGTGTGTGCTGCATAAAAAATTCAAAAGAAATTGTTTGGCAAGGCAATGTGGTTGAAACATGGTTGTACTTGACAAGAAATTGGTCATTTCACTAGCTCTTCCAACCTTCTAAATATACCCAAAGTTCTTCCTTCCAATTTCAGAAAAACAGTGACAGAAAGCTGCAAATTCGTACAGCTCATAAAATGTCGTACGTCACTGTACAACAGTCGTACAACAGTCGTGCAGCAACCGATAAATTCCTCGTGATGCAAAATGGTTAATGCGCTGACTGTTAGTACTGCTGCACACGCAATTATAAAAAATATGTGCTTAAAGTTAACTTTTCCACAAAATTATTTACCAATTATTTACGAGGCGAACCTCATCTGATCATCTGTTACATCTCTTTTCTCGTTTTCAATTTCGCGCCTCGTTTTCAATCGACAAATACGTCATTGTGAAATAGGTCTATTAACAGCCTAAGTTTGAACCTAATTATTCAAACTAATTATTCCTAATTATTGAAGCTACATTATTCAAATTATGTAAAAATGCAAACAGGCCCTTAGGGAAAATAATAAGCTTCATCAAATGAGAAAAAGTCGAACCTACGGATCAAGGAAGACCTATGTTTGCCTACAGTAGCTTATTCTGATACTGTTATCTCTCTCACCCAGGGAAGGACCATATGGCCCGTTGACAAACAACGTAAAACGTCATATTTTCAGGAGGTAAATGCGGCCAGAACTTTATATTAATTTAAGATATTTCTACGTTAGTATATATCATAAATTAAGTTGGTTTTCATGTGCTACCCCCTGCAAAATAAAAGTTGCATAGGATTTGCCTGTTTAATAGAAATAAACCCGGACGTGAAAGGGTTACGTTATGTGATTCAGAGAAGCAGCCCGGTGATGTGTACTTCTATCGTTCATATTGTTTGTTCTTTTTTCATTTGATTAGCCCCATAAATGTTTCACTCTACGATTCACAACGGAAATCTGACGTGCGACAACCTCGTTATGAGGGATGTATTTTTGAGAAAAAATGCTCCATGGGAAGAAATGGCCCAAGACTTATTGTGCAAGTCCTGTGTTATTTGAGGAGTGGCGTTAAATCTGTCAAAGAGAGCAACACAACAACTACTCACGTAATAGTTCTACCAGTAAAATACCCACCTCTAGAATCATTACACAAGTCGGGTTACATATTGTACGACGATGCAAAGAAAATCCTCGCTGCCTACCATAGCAAAAGTTGATTAACCTTTTATGTCATTGACACTGGGAATATTCAACGGTTATATTTCCTAAAAGCATTCCAGAGTTATTACCCCTATTTATAAGGAAGAACAATTTAGAACTGCGACGATTTTTGGAAAAAGACCATTCTTCTCTGTCGTCATATCACTCGGAATAAAAACTGGAATATTGTTTTTAGAGTGTCGTTTATTACCGATTCGTGTGTGAGTACTTTATTACAACGTCGAAAATTGACGAAAAAGGCAAAAACGACATTCTTATTGCCCGTAATTTTTACAATAGAGAAGACTGGTCTTTTAGAACGAACTGTGAATTTTTCCTAATTCGTCGCAATTCATGCCACTGAAAAAGAAAACTTTCTTTTGTGCGACGAAATGAAAATTCCAATGAAATAAAAAATTGATGAAAAACACGAAAACGCAAATTCCACTATGGCTCGGTTGTGTTATAATTTTATAATTATTTAAAGGATTAAAATGCACCATTACTCTGGGGCTCCAAATAATAGGGGGATACCCTTTCAGAGGTGGGCATGTATAAATATCAACACCTGTAGATCCGCCCCTTTAGAGGTGGACATTTGCCCGGCACATCAGCTTATCTAAGCCCCTTCCCTCTAACCATTTATTTCGGACTCCAAAAAAATACTATCTAATGAATTAACGTATTTTCAAATGAACCAGAAAAGTTATGAGATCGTGTTACATATTGTACGACGATGCAAAGAAAATCCTCGCTGCCTACCATAGCAAAAGTTGATTAACTTTTTATGTCGTTGACACTGGGAATATTCAATCTATTTTTGGTTAAACAATAAGTAAAAATAGAATTAATATCGACATTTGTCACTGTTTGTTAGAACCATCAGCTTATCTCGACCCCTCTTCCACTCGCTGTTTACTTCGGACTCAAAATACTATCCAATAGTTCGAAGTTGCTTTCATATGGACTAGAAAGATCATGCAATCATGCAATATAACTCGAGTATTGCTCACGTCCATTTCCAGGTGAACATAAAGTGGGAAAAAAAAACAAACAAAAAAACCTTATCGAGCAGAGTTTTCCAATTTCTCCAGCTCATCGAGATCATCAACTTCCAAAAGATCGATCGGTTTTCCAAAATGTTCAGATATTTTCTTAATCATAGCCATCGTCCTTGAACCATCTACAAAATTAATGGCTAGCCCTTTCTTCCCAAAACGTCCAGTACGTCCGATTCTGTGCAAATATGTCTCGAAATCCGGCTTGTTGGTTTGGTCGACAGGAACATCGTAATTGACAACCACTGTAACTTGTTCTACGTCTATTCCCCGTGCACAAACGTTTGTTGTAATTAGACACTTCTCTTTACTGTCACGAAAACGGTTCAAAATGGCAAGACGTTGGTCGATTTCTAACTCTCCAGTCAGCAAACCAACTGCGTGTCCGTCTTTCGTCATTTTCGCAGCAAGCCAAGAAGCCGATTTTCTTGTCTAGGAATGAAATGATTGCCAAAAATAAAATACAGTAATGGCTGACTCAACAAAAATCGATTTTCGTTTACAGGGCTGTAACTCAAAATCAATGATGCAAATCAAAATTTCAAATTGCGCTCAAGACTATCTCCAAAATCTCCGAAGGGCAAACTAAGTCAATTTGAATGAACGCCATTCACTTTCAGTCCATGTTTTTTACATTACAATAAACTGATTGCTCGAATACCGAATTGGAGTTCGACGAGTGAATCTATTCCAGTGTTTAGCTTGCAAGTTAACATTAGCGCAAGCAGGCTGTTTAAAAGTCAAAACAGGGACTGGAAACTAATGCTGTTTTTCAAATTGATATGAAATCTCCTGGATAAAGGCATTTTAATTTCACGTTCTGTAAAGGTAAACGTGGTCTCAGATGACTGGATGATATCCCAAACACTTCGGACGTCGTTTTGAGCTCTTCGGACGTTGTTTTGACTTTTACAAAAAGAGTGTCTTTTTAATTCTTTTAAATTTTATTTAAATCCCATTAGAGTTTACCCTTGATAGAAATTTTTAGAAATATTGTTTACGCGTATTCTCTTCAACCAATACACATAGCATCCAATTTCACGAAAATTATAGCCTCTTTTTGAAAAAAAAAGAAAAATGGGGAAATGCAGGCAAGGAAAAATCCTCCGCAGGAAAAGACGCTGCGGAGGAGCGTGACTTAACTCCACTCATTCTGTTATTCAACAAAGTACCACATATACAATCTAGATATGTAACAATGGGTTGCATGCGAATAAATTAATCTTGCACTTTGTGAAATATATCACACCAAATGGCATGGAGTTGCCTTTGATGTGCCATAAAGTGCACTGAATATAAATTTCAGAGCTCACCTTATAATAAATTTTTAATCGAGAAACATACTTTTCACACTTAAAACACTAAAGGTGAAACTGTAAAAATGTTAAATTGTAAAATACAACATATCAGCAACAAGAAACAGTTTAACTTTGAGACTTTACGTGTACAGTTTACTCATTCGCAACTTAACACATGCGAGGTTCGCGAGGCATCTCTCGACTTCACGCGATGTCTTGCGAGTCTGCGCGATATTCGCATGTGTAACCGTTGCATTCATGCAGATTTGACACAGATATAACATCTGGGGGTTGTCATTCAGTTTATCAAATTTGGAACAGAACAAATATCTTTTTTAAGTTTTGAGATCGCAAAATGCGAACTGACCTCATGTTATTTGAACCCGGCACGTTCCTGAGGATTTGCCAACTTTCTGTCCGCTTTCTATAATTTTTCATTTTTGTCCCTTTTCGGATATTCTATTGTTTCAATTTTTTTAAGAAAAATCTTAGAAAAAGGAAATATAATTAATTGATTGGTTACTCTATACCCATCATTTTAATAACAGATTTGTTTTATTTAATCTCAAAATTAGAAAACTTCAACTTGCTTCGTTGTTAACATCGCCTGTTCTCTTTCTTGAGTGTGTTGGATTTTAATGGATTTGGGAGAATCATTTGAAAAAAGTGCTGTGCATGATATTTTTCTAAACTAAATTTGTTTAATTCATATTAGAATTTTTTAAATAAATAATTATTAACTTAAATAATTATGAATTTAGTCTCGCCAATTTTTTCGCCAATTAGAATTTTATCTTTTAGAAATTTTTATTTTATGAAACAATTCAATTCTTTAGAATTTTGAGCTGCGATTATTACACATTCATATGCTCTGGATTCCATAAATAAAAAAAAACTTGATATCTGTTGAAAAAAGAGACGGGAGAGAGATACGAAGACGAAAATGGTAATAAAAACCTTTAATAATGCTAGAATAATCGGTTATTCTTAATTAATGACGTAACATAAGGGTAACTTACATTCTTAGGACGATTACATAAGACCTCTAGGCAGGTGCCATCGCATAATCCCTTGCTGAAGATTCGTTCTTTTCGCAGAAAGTTCCTCAAAGCAACAATACACTCTTGTTCCCTACCCGCCATCCCATCTAACTTACACTTGCCCCAGCTTTCCTGTATCTCGCTCTTCTTTCTTTTATATTTTTGTCAGAGAATGCATTTTGAAGATCAAGAAGAAATTATGTATATATATATATATAATTTTGAAATTTTCCAAATATGCCAATTCTTTTAGTCCGCTAAGTATATATAATATTGCTAAAGTAATATCATAAGTATATAATATATTTATATATTATACTATATATATATAATATATTAATAATATATTAATTAAAATCAATATTAATTTATTAAATAATTTTAAAATACTCACATGGCAAAAAACCATGGCTTGTCCAATGGTTACCACGCCATATAAATTAGCAAGAGCTTGGTATTTTTTCTCTGCATTATCGCACCACACATAATACTGCTTGATATTATCAAGACTCTCTTCTTCTCGCCTTAACCGAATGATGACAGGGTCTGGCACAATTGACGTTGCAAAACTCATCACATGCTTATCGTACGTAGCAGAAAATAACAACATTTGACAATCTTTGCCTAACACGCTGAAACAAAGATCAAAACAAAATTGAACTCTCGCTGAACAAAACATGAAAGTTTTACTTTACAAAGAAAACAGCGTATTAGCTATAATCAATCAATCAATCAATTTTATTCATAGAATGCACGTTAAATATAGTCTTGATCCTTAGTTGACTCGCTACCAACCCCCCTCCATTCCTTCAAATAGGCTCACAGCTTTACAGCCAAAAAAACTGGACAGCGACCCCAAGAAGTTGGGGTCCCAATGAGATTCATTCATTGTGGTCATTGCTCCAGTGGCATTTTTCCTTGATGTGATTGGTGTATTTCACTTGACCTCTTTCGAGTTCTCAAATTTTGCGGGCTTCATAATGAAAGAATGAAGATCAAAAACCTTCTTTAAATTAACATTCCCTAAATAATAGTAGCTATGCTATTTTGAGTTAATAGCTATGCTTAGCACATTAAAGTACTTGATCTACCATCAAGGTTGTATTTCAAAGCATTTCAAGAAATTTACTTACTTTTTGATTCTCATTGATTGATCTTTGTGTCCTTGTGTTGATATCATGACGTCAGCCTCATCAAGTACAAATATGGATACTTTCTTGGGGTCGAATCGACGGTAGCGCAACAGCCAATCCAGTAACGTTCCTGGTGTTCCAATTACTATATGGCCTTGTGACTTTTCGTTTTTCGCGACTGTTGAAAAGCAAATAGACAATTTAAAATCGTAAACATGGTCAACAATAAAAAGGAGAATAAATAATTTCTTGATAGAAAACAAAGCAATCAAATTAGCCGTTCTGTTTCTAAAACGAGCCTTTTTCGGTGAATATTAATATTATATAATTATTTAAAATTATTTATTATCATTTACCTTTTTCGCCCCTCAAAGCGTATTCAAGTTTAAGTCCCTTTTCAATCATGTACTTTCCCATCCTCTCAATAACTGAGGCCGTTTGTTGGGCAAGTTCAAATGTTGGTGAAAGAAGCAGAGCCTAATTGAAGTAAAAAATAACCAATGAGAAAACAACAAGTTTAACACCTTTCTTATCTTGCAAACACAATGCAGTGAGGCCCCACGCTTTTTAGATACACCACTTTAACGAAAATTCGCCATTTTGGGAATTTTTTAAAAAGTTCAAGATATTAATTGTTTGAGTTGAAATTCGGATTGGGAATGAAAAAGTTAGTCAGTGAAAAAGTGGTGTATTGTTTGCAAATATGTTCTTCTGAAAGAGTGAGCCGAGAAGTTTTTTTATTAGTGGTTTACTGTAAGATGGGCTTTACTGTAATATCAAAGAAAAATTCAATCTTGCTTTGAAAAAGCCATATATGCCAAGGGCAAAACATTAGCACATATATATTGTTGAATTCAATGGTTTTCTGTGCTGTTCCTGTCATTTTATAAAGATTCAACAAAATAACACAATATAATAAAGTACCTGAGGAAAAGGTTTGCTCATATCAATTCTTGAAAGTATAGAAAGTACAAATGCAGCTGTTTTACCAGTTCCACTCTGAGATTGTGCAATCATGTTACTTGGCCTGTGATAGAAAAAATTGCAATACAATGAAACAAATTGACAAGCAAATGATGCCAAATATTATTTTGCCACTATTCAAGGTTTGCAATAGTGGCAGGGATAACATCAAGCCCCTAGAGTGGCAGGGATAACATCAAAAAGATCGAAATGATCTTAATTCTGTGATGTTCCCTCTTACAGGTGTGCAATAAAGAGAAAATAAATATTAATCCTACTAAAATCAGAAAGAAAAAAGCATACAGGTAAAATGCCAAAATATTTAACCATTTTTGAATTTTAAATAAACACAAATAAATTATCATATGTAATGCCAGTTCTTTATTTGCCTGTATTCTTAATGTCTAGTTATTACATTTAGTATTTATCAGTGTTTTACATTAGATTACACGTTTGAGTCAAAGTGCCAGATTGTACAATTGCTGGTGGATGGTGTCATTTCCTGAAATTGTGGACCACTTTTCCAAATCATAAAAATTCAACCCATGCAAACTGACACAATTCGATCTGTGTAAATTTTATCAATAATATCAGTGGATGTTTGTTGGTCATGTGTTAAACAATTATATCCAAAAACCTGTCTTCTGCTTTGGCTATTAAATTTTCCCATGGTTGGCGGTTGATCACAGAGAACAAGAGAGAATGATTGTGACTTAAAACTAAATCCGTCAAAACATGCTTAAAAGCTGCACCAGCATAATGGTTTTAAACATTTTCATCATTTTCAACCAAACATTTTGGAAAAAATATCTCATCCGTTGAGATAAAAAACAACGAAAAATGGACTCAAACTACTAAATAAATATGAAAATTTGAGCCACCATGATTTATGTTTTTGTCAGTTGAAAAGATGTATTAATATGTAATGTATATAGGAGTTCATCTAATAAAACTTACGGATCAGCAAGAAGCATTGGAAGAGCAGTTTCTTGAATTTTAGATGGTTTGTTGAAACCCATATCATAAACACCTTTAAGAAGGTCTTCTTTCCTAAAAAAACAAAGAATGTACAGTTATTAAAAAAGGAGAAATAGCAAAATATTAGTTTCCCCAAAGAAACAGCAATTTTCCTTTTGAAGCATTCTGTGGAAACTGCAGCAGTCTGAGGATGGATGTAAAAAATAAATTAATCTTCATAGACAGTTGTTGTTCCAAAAATTAATTTAATTAAATACAGTGCAAATGTACAGTATATACTTACAAGTTGAGCTCTTCAAATGTTTTAGCAGAAAACAAGGGCGAATTAGGGTCCCTCTGTAAAATTTCCACTTCATTCTTCACATTTGCTAAATGCGATCTAAGTACTTTGGTCATCAATGAGGCATCAGCTAATGAAACTTGTTTATCTGCAACAAAACATTTAGCACTTTAAATCAGCCTACTGGAAAAGCAGAACCCAGGACCATAGAGGAGGATCCAGGACATTCCTCTGTGTTACCAAAATAACAGCATATTTGAAAAATGCATTTTTGATATTCTTAACAAAATCAGCTGTTTAAATGTAGCAAAAACGTTTAAATACATTCTTGATGAAGAACAACGCTCTTATTAAAAACCCAAGTATGTTAAAGAAGGGAAGATCAGCCAGATCAAATCAGTCATTGGGCCAATGGCTGGTAAAAGTTATTATGTTTCCGGCACCAAAACTTCCTAACAATAAATTGCAAGGAAATGGTTTTCTTGAAAGATTTGAAGTGATTCAAGCACCATGGCTGTAAGTCTAAAGTAAATGCTAAAAATGTCTTTACATATATTTAACGTGAAACATTGTGTAAATAAATGTAAACTATTTGTTTAAAAGCAGTCAAACTGAATTTTTACAAAGATAAATATTTTAATTGCCAAATACTAATTTAAAGATGTCATTTATATAATCATGTTTACTTACACTATATAGACAGTAAGTATACTGTATATTTGGTTAATTATATACAGTACTAATTTTTTTGTAAAGAATTGGAGGCAAAACAAGACTTCATCTTTAGCACTCGCTGTAGGCCTTTCAAACTTTAGTTCTCTTCAGAGTGTGACAAAATTCTAAATGAAACTATAAACTCTGAAGAGGGCAATAAAGAATTTGGAAAACCCAATAAAGAAGTGTACACAAACCAAGTCCTTTGGACAAGCATCAACCATATCATACACTAAAACAGATTTTAACTACATTTAGATTTAAACTATCAAGAAACAATTGATGTAAATTAGATATTTAATTAATCTTTGTTGATTTTTAACCTTTTAAACTTTCTATTAGCAGGTCCACATCAGTAAAAGCTGCCATTTAGATGACCTGCATTGTTAAATAAAAAATGTATGTATGTATGTATGTACAAGTCATAATTGTCACATAGACATTACAGTTGAATCCGGTTATAGTCACACCAAATAATTTCTATAAAGCAGAGTGTGACTTACATCAGAGTTTATTTATGATGGTTTGTTTGATCAGAGGTAAATTTGGGAAACAGTGTTGATGTTATAATAACCGGAGTATGACTATAACCAGAGTGACTATAATCAGAGTCAACCGTAAATCTACCTTCAGTCGCTCCATTTTGTTTTGGCTGATCCCCGGATTCTGAATTTTGTGTAGTATCACTTGTAGCTTGTTTTTCATCTGAAACAGCTAATTTGTCAACCTGTGTGAACAAAAAAAAACCATAATATGTATACGGTACACAGTGCTAGCAGATTCCCATGTTCTCTGATCCAGGTTGGGTTTCATATCCAGTAATTAGTATCTAGAAAATTCTCTTCTGCACAAACACATGTTTTGCTGCCATGCTTTTGGGAAACAAAAATATATAATTCCAAGATGAATAATTCCTAATAGTTTATGAAAACAAAAAGGCTGTAACATCTTCTTGGATCAGAGAATATGATCGATTGATGCCATACTGCTAGGCATATTGTTCACATAATATGTAAGTGTGCATGCTTCCCCCGGACTTTTTCAGAATTGTTATCCATTGTTTCCATTTTGGCTATGTGAGCTGACTAAAATTATTGGTGCACATTATTTAAATTTGGTTCAGAAGATCTTCCATGTACACAACAAAAAAAACAGTCTGGAAAGACTCAGAGAGGGTAACCAGTAGGTGAAAATAAACAGTGCTTTACATCATAATTAATTGGTCTATAAAATAGTTGATTCAGTGTGTGCAGTTCCAACCTTTGGCATCTATCAAACTTTCCAACCTTTGGCATCTATCTAGCACTGACAGATTCATAGTAATGGTCAGTTCTGCACACAACTTCGATCAAGGAATAATTTTTTGATTGGGGAATAATTACTTATCAAGGAAAAAACTTTGAAAACAATGGCATTTTGAATTAATTTGATAGAGAAATTATTCCCTGATTAGGGCCAAATTTGAAAAATGTTGAATGCGCCAAAAACAAAGCAGAACCATCCTACAATTTTTCAATAATCAGATTCTATGTAAAAAAAACAACACACAATTTAATGTTGACTCATAATCACAAAAAACACTTACAGGGTGTTGGAGGATTCATCAGGCAGCAGGGTATTTCAGGCACAAAAACAAAACACCACAAAAACACTTTAAAATTATAACTTTTTCTTTGTGAACCTTCCTAGATCATTCCTTTTTCATTTTAAACAGTTATTAGTGTGTGTGTGTGATGTTTTTGGTCTCCTGCTCTGCTGCCCTATAAATGCCGTCCAAAATAACGCAGCTCGATATTGCACTGTTTTTTCTTATTTTGCAATTTTTGCAATTTTTGCTAAAATTATTTATTTGAATAATTCGTGAGAAAAACATTTGCAACTTACACAATCACAACCCTTCTTGAAAAAACAATTACAACACAATATAACTCAGCTCTTGAATGCCAACTGCGGTGGAGCAGTACACCGGTATTTATCGTACCATTTTTTCTTATTTTTCTCAATTTCAGTAATTAATTATTTCAACAAAAATAAAATTTTAAAATAACTTTTTATACCTTGCCAGTAAGTTCAGTGGTTTCAGAACTTGTCAGCTTTTGCTTGGACTTAGATTCTTGTTCATTAACTATACTTAACCAATCTTCGTCGTCTGCCATTTCAATAAATTTTCTCGAAGAACTTTTTCAAACAGTTCACTACAGCATGTGCCTTCAGCGGGCTTCAAAAAGAAATTTCCACAGACGGACTGGGAACTAATTTACAATTCACTCAGGGTTTTTATCAACAGGGTTCTTTCATTTATGTGTGGGGGGCATACAGGTATTTTATTTTTTTTTAAGTTGTGTTATATTTGTTTCTTAAAACTATTTATTTTCGTTTAACTCATCGTAAAAATTTAGTACATTTTAAAAATTTAGTTTCAAAACGATTTTTACCAAACAAATTTGTCAACTCAAAAATGTGATTCTCTGTGCCCCTGTGTTCTCGTTGCTATTTATTTGATGAATGTTTTCCTTGGTTGTTGTTAATGTCGTGATGAGGTTCAGCAGAAGAATCAGAAGATTTACAATGGAGATCATTTGATGAAGAAGACATTGAAAGAGACTTTGCATATCATTGTTGCTTTTATTTGTAAATAAATAAAGCCGGCTAGCTTGCTGCTTCTGTTGTCGAGGCTATATTTTACTTCCTTTTTCTGTTGGTCAAACACACAAAAACAAGAAGCATATAATATACATCTCATATCAAGCAAAAGTTATTAGGCGTTAGGCCCTCCTGACTCAAACTGGCGCGAGTAGTGGTTGGCGAGTCAGTTGTTGAATATTAAATTGTAAAACATGTGCCAGATAGCACAGGAAACTTTTAGAAGTTGAGACAGAAAACTTGACACAACCTACCCTAGCTTGGACACAAGGTTCAGCATTTTTTTCAGCAAAAATGGCTTCAAATAATTGCATTGATGTTGCATTAACAGAGACGAAGTATGTAACAAGTATTGCTAATGGATATGTGGTACTGGCTTTTATTCTGTGCTTCTTGCTTGCTACAATATTTGTTGTATTGCTTGCCAAATACATCATAAGATTGCTCCATGTTGATCGTGAACGTGAGAAGGAGATCATCAGGAAAAGAACATTAAGGTTTGAGAGTGCTCGGAGTATGGCACATTTAGAAGGTAATGATGCAATGTCTGTAGATATGAGCCCCTTGCAGACAAATTATATATCTACAAAAGTTGAGCCACTTGCAGAAAGTGTTATTGGTGTTGATAAAGAAAGGAGCCATTCGAGAATAAGCTTCATATTAGAAGATGAAAATGCTTTGATTTCCAACCCAGAACTGTCTTCTAATAAAGGACCAATAGTGCTTGATGTTTTAGCCACACTGTTTACCAGCAATAGAAATTCTTTGCCTCCAACAACAATTGAACATTGTTTCCAGTTCATGCTACATTGTTATGAATTGTCACTTTTGTTACATCGGGAATCATTCCTTACCTTGCTTGATGTTATGTTGTTTAACTTGTTTGAAGAAAGAAAAATTAATGAAGTTGAGAAGTTGCAGATTGGTTCAAAATTTGAGCAGTTGTTTGATTATTCTACCAAAGCAAACGAATTAAAAGAAAATAAATTAAATAAACTGCATTTTATTTTGATAAAACTTGAAGATGAAATTAGCAATGTTGTTTCAACTGAAGGTAGGTCACTGGAAAGAATTATAATGGGAGATAGGCTTGCAAAATATATTGCTGTTATTCAGAGAGAAATTATTTCACAAAGTCATCACGAAATTGCCACTGAAACATTTGTGAGGAATGAATTTGGTTTGATGACTCTTATTTTTCACAAATGGTTCAACTTGGAAGTTACTAGGTACAGAATTAAGATTGTGTATGAATCACTTGAAGAGCTACTGAAAAACAAAGGTAGAAATGGAACAGATGCACAAAAAATGTTGAATGACTATGTTGCAAATTTGTATGGTAAACTGACTGAATATTGCAAGGCTTATGAAGAGGAATTAAATTCAATAATAGACGATGCAAAGAAGGATGTGACGGTTAACAGGAAACAAGCATTAATGGAGCTAGAATCTCGGCGAAAGGAACAGAGAGCTGATATGGTACCAAATATAGATTTTTCTAAAAAGAAAGCAGTGTCTAAATTTGTAATTTCTGAAATCGATTCAATCCTAAATGATTTCAAAACTTTCACAAATTATTCAGTTATGATGGAAGCAGACAGCATTGAATTAGTAACTGATTTCCAGAAAAAGAAAGACAAAGAACTGATGCACACATTGAAGACATGTGAAGAAGAGCTATTTGAAAAATTGCAACAAGATGAGATCATTAAAGAAGATGATTTGGTTGAAATTGGAAAATCAATGTCCAGGAACTTAAAGGATTTCAAATTGGCACAGGAAAAGCTGAAAAGTGAGCTGCTAGAAAGTCACAAGGATGAAATACTTAAAATTTCAAAGACTCTTAAAAATGTGTATGAAATGTTAGAGAAGAAATATATCCGGGGTATTGAGGTGATGAAAAGGGAATGTCTGGAAATTCTTCATTCACTGTCCAATCTGAAAGAAAGTGACATGAATGGACTCGAGCATCAGTTTGAAGTAGCATTTGCATCATTAAATTTTTGTTCATACTACATTGTAATGTCTGATTTGATAAATAAGATTCATGCGAACATTACCACTCATGTTGCTGTGTTAGCTAAGAAAGATATGAGCTGTAGTCTTCATGACATGGTTCAAATTCTCAAGCAAGACAAAAGTGTTATCAAAAGATTGTCGCTTTATCAGACACCTGACCCTCAGTTTTACATGAAATTGGAATCTGAATTGACAAGGATAGCTGAGCGTCTTTCTGGTGTTGTTGAAGAATACTTGGAGACTATTGGGAGCAAATTGGGGCAATTTCTGCTGAGTAAAGTTGTTGAGGTTGTTGTAAAAACAGTTGTTGATCAGTCAGAGTTTTATGCGGCAAATCTGCACTTGGCCAAGGAAAAATTCTTAGCATACACATGCAATAAGGACAGCAGAGGTTACACCTCAAAACAAGGCTCTTTGCTTGCCAAGAATTTTTTTGAAAAAGTTACAAATATTTGTGAGAGTCAAGTAAGGCTCAAGGATCACAAACTGAAAGAAGGGAAAGACGAGATAATGATAGACTTTTCTCCTGTTTGTGACAAATTTTTCTTGTTGATCAAACCAAATGAATTAAACACTGGGCATAAAGATGCAATGTGTCAGAACATAACAAAATGCATCAAACTTGAATTCAGGTTCTTTGAATCACTGGAAAAGTTAATTCGAGGAAATTCTGTCGAAAGAGTGTTAGATTCCAACTTAGAAAATGAAACAATGGTTGTGAAGCTTCATAAAAAACTTGATGAATTAGACGTTGGTGTTGCTGATAATCAAGAGAGAGGTGCTTCCGGAAGAATAAGCAGGCCAGGTTCAGGTCATCAGCTTGGAAAAAAATTAATTAAAAAAACGTCTTTGCGACGCTCTATTACAAGGAACAAGAAGACGTAGATTGAATTTTTAATAAAATATAATGCTTTGATATTTAAAAATATAGACATCAACATGATTTTGAAGTGACAATATGAAGGTATTAAACGGAAGGCATTACTTTTCCTTTAATTTTCTTTCCGATTTTATGCCGTAAAAATTTTAATTCCCATGCCCCGATAATGGCAATTAAAAATCCCATGATTGTTTTTCAAAAGCCCACAAATTATCGCATTAGAAAATAACAAGAAGCTTGAAAGGATAAGAATGTTTCTTCCCTACTGTAGTTCACGGTTTAATTAATTATTGTTACTAACATTGTTGTAATTTTGCTTAATTGTTGCTACTATATATATTCATGTTATCATATATTTCGACAACATGATCATTTTTGTTATTTTCCATTTTAATTTACGGCCCAGGCTGGTCAAGCTATGCTTTTCTTGGGTCGTGTAGAATACGATTTATTTTATTTTATT
>JAYJMH010032578.1:0-16733 GCA_036873815.1 Phacellophora camtschatica
CCACTTTGCCCCGGCCAGCTGCCCCGGCCTGCCCCGGCAATGCCCCGGCAACATGCCGGGGCATCGGCACCCTCCTCCTTTCATTTAGTTTTTTATTTATCTCGTTTATTTTATAAATATATGACAAATAAAAATATTAAGTTAAGTATTATTGTGTGGGCCAATTTATTATTGTTCTAAATAAAAGATTGGTAATGAGTAATAATTTTGTCTAGCTAGGCCTAAATACGATAAAATAAAAAGTATATTTGGTTTGGTTGATGGGGGCCAGCAGCATCAACCAGCAGAGAGCAAGGCACTCACTCTACCGCGTCAGAATCTCTAAAATATTTCGTCAGATTTCAGGAAATTCTGGTGATGTCAAGATTCAAAGATACGGGTACATTATTTGCTATTCTCAGCTCTGAGATGACGTAAAACCTGTTTGCTTTTGCTGCACACAGACACATGGATGAAATGTTTGCATGGATTGTTTGTATACAAAAGAAAACTTCTCAAGATAGTAATCAAGTGATATAAATGCAGTGAAAACAAACCCAACTCAGATCCATGCCAGAATGGATTCCATGTAAAGTCCATGCTGGATATTTACGCCAAGACAATACGAATAAAAAATCGTAGCAAATAAAAACAATAAAAAATCGTAGCTCCATGCCGGATATCTCCGGCGTAGGCTACATGGAGTCCAGTCTGGGATACATGAATATTTTTGATTTAAACATCCATTAGGTACAGCAACCAGTCCAATGTCTCTTAAAAAATAATCAGAATTATTCCCCACAGTAGATTGTGCCTACAGTACCTCTTTTTCTTTACAGTTGATTTACTACATACAATAGATAAACTAAGATAAAGATGATAACATGCAGCTAATTTATGCCAACTAGTATATAAAATATGAAATACCGTAATGGTTGAATATATAAATTTAGAAGATATGATGATAATGAATCACAAGATTACAAGAACTTAACAAGAATTCTTGATATCTGATGAATTTCTCAAATTTTTGATGAAATGTTTTAGAGATTATTTGAATCTGACGAAGAGTGCCTTGCTCTCTAGGATCTAAAATCTTGATATCAATCACTATGGACCTTAGTTTTTCATTGTGTTCATTTTAATTTATATCCCAGGGGGTTCACTGAAATTTTACATACACATCCATCCATAAATATCAACAAAGTTCACCCAAAATCATCAACTGAAAATTTATTTTACCCAAAAGTATCAAATAAATGATCTTGGAAATTAGCATATTCGAAACTCTTTTACAATAATTTAGTGTATAAGTTATAAGGTAATTACATTTCAATGTCATTATTTGCTTTCTTGAATGTTCCGACTGAACCCAAAAGTATCAAACGATTATATTTTAAAAATCAGCTACCCAAAAGTATAAAGGCAAATACAAATTGAGCCAATCCATATCCAAAGTTATTGGATGATTGGATGGACACCCCAGTATGTAAAAATTTTGTGTGACCGTCCTGGGAGTTATATATACATGGTTTATTTTGAGTTATACTTATTCATATCTTGAAATCTATTACACAAAACTTAACAGATATTTGATTTGACATTTTGTTTAGATCAAATGAAACAACAGAAGAGGCAACTGAACAAAGTTCAAAGAGAGATGACACGAGATAAGTCAGCACTAGAAAAGCAGGAAAAACTGTTGGTAAAATTTCATTTGAACATTTTAATCTTTTTATTTGTTTACGCAAGGATTGTATTTTCATATTATATGTTTATACAATAATTTGAAATTTTCAAATTTTTACGAATTTATTAATGAAAAACTAATGCAACACTTTGATTACTAGTGTGTATGACTTCTGATGATACAAGGCATTCAGAAAGGCAATAGAAAACAAAGGATAGTTTTGTTGATTTTAAATTTGGAACTGCCATACTCTGCAGTCTGGATACAACATACTTGTATGTCATCATCATCAGCCAAGTTCTTCTATGAATGACAAACAAGATCAATTCACACCACATAGCCTGATCTTCCATACAGGTGGCAAAATCTATGTTGTTTCTAGCCCTGTGTCACCCTTGAGTGTGTCATCATACATTAGTTGCTGCTGACCTCCAGTTAATGTTCCTCTGGTCAGTTTCCATAGAACCATTGAACCAGATCTAACACCAGTGCAGCAGACATATATCAGCAGACAGATATTGTCTGTTAAGTCAAAGTCAGATATGACTTTGAGGGGATGGCGTCTTCTCCTTCTGGATTCGATCACAAAACCTTCTGGATTCCATCACAAAGTTTTTCTTTGTGTCAGTTGATGGCGTTAGGTAACATGTAATCCAATGCTATTACAAAAAAGAATGGTGCTAAGGTGTCTCCCTGGAGGATACCTGCTAGAATGTTGAAGTAGGCAGGAGGACACGTAGAAAGCTTTGTCATTAGGAGACATGACCTTTATTGCCCTGATATTCAAGTACATGAGTATTATAGAGTTCAATAGTTGTGGTATTACCCCCATACGCAGCAAGAATTTTAAACATCTGGTGATAGTAGAACGCGTTGGGCAAGTCCACGAAGACTAGTATCGACGTTAGGTGCTTCCTTTTTACTCCCTCAAAAATCTGTCTCATACCGGGTATCTGTGCATTGGTTTTTCTCCCCGGATTGAAACCACCCTGGTTTGCTCTTGGCAGCAGGTCAATACTTGGTCTTAATCTGTTCAGTATCATGCGATTCAATGACTTTGATACAAGCGATATTACGCTGATTTCTCTATAGTTGTTCGTATTCCCGCTTTTGGGAATTGACATGGCTAGAAATTTTTACTTTATGCTTGCGACCAAACAAATTTTGCCTACAAATTTCCTGCAAAGATATTGGCAATATAACATGATAAACAACGTTACTTTCGACAAAATTATACAAAATTTCCTGCAAGATTACTTTTTGAAACAAAATTCCTGAGACCATTGGTCACATGGTCGGGTGCTTTTTCATGCCATAGGAATTGGTATAAGGTTGGATATCGAGAGCTGGACGTTAGGCGAAACGTCCTCGAGAGCTGATCCGGCCTTTTACTCTTCATGTGGATGTTGTTGCAGATTTCGAGAATTATTTTGTAAATGTCACATCGTTTCAGCACTTCTGGTGCTACACCATCTTCCCCTGCTGTTTTGCTTTCATTTAAATTTTTTTTGGCTGATTAATAGTCTGACATTATGAACGAACCGTCTTCAATATTCAAGTTCGTGAATTTTTCTTCGCCTTCCTTTGTTCAGCATCGTTTTCATTGGAGATCTTGCCTTTTGTCTTCTTCTCTGTATCTCTCACTTTCGCAAATGTGGTATTTTTCAGTACAAAGCTGCCATGCTTTTACGATTTATCGATAGTTAACAATTGTTTCCCATTTGTTCTTCTTTATAACGGGTATCAAATGTTAACTATTCTGTGATCTTAGCCAAACGACGAGAGGCTGCTATATGGTTCGTCGTTCGTGATGCTGTTCTTCAATTTCTGAATAACTATAATGTAGGCAAGCAAGTGATGCATATCACATGGGTCTGTGTAAGTCAATTGCTTACTAATTTTCTTCTGAAATGAGAGGTTTGCGACCGTTGAGGTTGGTGTTGACTCGAAATGGAAATTGTGCTGAATCATTATTTACCTTTGCAATTAAGTCTCCTAGGATTGTTAGAACGTGTCAGAAAATTGAGAGGTGGTACAGTGTCAGCTGTTCTCGTTTTATTATGGACGTTCTTGATTTCCCCAATGTCTTGATTTCCCCCCATGTCGTACACGGATTCCCGTAGAACGTTGCTATATATCACAGATCTCTCCTTCTGCCTTCGAATTTTTGAGGAGACGTACTCGCCCGAACGCTGATTGCTGCGAGTTTCTCCAGACAGGAGGTGAATAGATGATATCGTTCTTTCTGTACGTAACACACAGGATCATCGTGTATGCAACGAGGTTCTTGTAGTGTGATGATTTTGATACCATTACTTTTAACTTTGAATATGTGCTCGCATAGTCGTGAGTCGTTTCTCATCGTTCTCGCGTTGAGAATTGATTGTTTTGTAGTTTTCTTTGGTTTTAATAAGATAGCTCATCTTTGTGAACACGTATCAGTCGCACCTTTTCCGGAAAGTTCGCAGACGTAATGTCATTGATCCTGTACAGATGTGTAATGTTCCTCACCTGTCGACTTTGGCAACTGTTAGAATGCGATTTGCTGTTATGTAGCGTTCCATATTTTCTTTCGATGGCTAATAACGTCTATGATCGCTATTTCTATAAACGTCTGCAGTAATCCACATGATTTTAATGAATCTTGCCGTTCACCCTGTTCGGAATCTTCCGCCCAGCATCATCGTGTGAGTGTATCCGTTGATCATTGTTGACCCTTCCGCTGAAACTGCACATCTACCATGCTGCTTCCCATGGCTTCGCCTGTAACCCTAGGCAGCGTGGCTGTCATTTACTATGCCTTGCCAAAAGGTAACCCGCGTTTGGTCCAGGATTGTTCATTACCAAATTGACCTCCTTATCTAGATGCCTACTCCCTTATCAGCCACATGTGGTCCTGGGAAGTAGGAGTTGTCTCTACCCCTACTTGTATATATGCAAACAATAAATGACCATATTTTTTAGCAAACTTGTGATTTTATTGAACTACATATAATTTTATCATTTTAAAACATTTTGAAAATGCAAAAATTAATTTTTTAGCATCAAATTAATTTTGTAAATATTTTTATCATCAAGGAAAATGACATTAAAAAGGCTGCAAAGGATGGAAACAGGCAGGTTTGTAATTTTTACATGTATATATACATTTTTGTGCCATTGTTTTGACATGAAATCGTTATTGTTATGTAGGCACTTCTCCAAATTATAAACAAATTCTAACATCAAATTGAAACAATTCAACGAGAGTAAGAGTCCCCTCACTTGAGAAATTTCAGATTGGTATCAACTCAGGTCGACCTGATTCTAAATTCGATCAGCAGTCAGAGCCCTTCGAGTTCTTTCATGAATGAGGGCGAAATGAAACTCGGACCAATCTGAACTCAGTTCGGCTGTTCTGGTCGGTCTGAAATTTCAGACCGACTCGAAATTTGAATATGAGCAGAACGTTTTTAAATTCGGGGCAAACTGAGTTTGGAAAACAAAAATAAATGGCATTTTCTGGGATGGATATGGTTCCCCTTTTGACGCCAAGTTTTATCATTTTTCAGGCACATTCAGTTTTAGGCACATATACGATTGCTATTCTCGCATGGCATGGGTTTCTGCGCTAAGTGCAGGGGGGTCCACGAACAACAAAAATGTTAAACTAATCAGGCGAACCCGGTTCTTTCTCTCGATGTGACCACACCTCGTTATTCTTTTTTGCCTGGAATGACAGAGTTATTTGGCTCCATGTTTGTTGTGAGAAAAACTTCTGTGAAATGTGCATGTGCAAAATAAGCGAGTTTAACTCAGATCGGTTTGAAAATGTCCATATGTATGGGAAACAAATTGGCAAGCGCCATTAAATTTCAAACCGATCTGAGTTTGAGACCGATCTGAAATTTCTCATGTGAGGGGATTCTAAGTTATTTTTACTAAAGCCTCAAGTGTGTTTTGAAAACTTTATGCGAGAGCTTCCATTGATCTACAAGTGTTATTGGGTGTTATTCAGAGAGTAAAGGTTAGTTGGTTGCATGTTTAAAACATAAATATTGACAAAAGCCATGACCATGGGCATTAAGAAACGTGAGTTGTCATGAGTTGCTGTGTCCCCGTACAAGGACACACTCACACATCATGGCTACATAGACACAGGGAAGAATAACAATTCACCTTTACATATCACGGGTACGGAGACACACTCATCACGCGTGCAGAGAGATTGTCGATCATCATCAATCATCATTAATCATCATGATCATGATCAACATTGATGTCTATTGATGATGTTTCGTAATTAATTTCTGAAAGCTTTTCATTCACTATTGCTGCAGTTGCGGAGACACACACAAGGGTTTGGAGGCCTGGTAGAAATTTTCACGATGTTTAAATTAAAGATGTCCGATATCAGGGGTTTATAGAAGGATCTGGAATTTGTACTATTTGTAGTGTTTATGTATTTCAATGTTGCAAACAAATTTTCCATTTATTAATAGCTTGCAACAACACTTGCAAAGCAGCTTGTCCAGTTACGGAAGACAAAGACACGCAACATAGCAGCTAGCGGCAAGATTACTGCAGTTGGTCACCAAGCAACTGCAATGCAAGCAACACATAAAATGGCTAGTTCAATGGGAGTTGCCACGAGGGTATTATTTTATAACTATAATTCTAAAAATTCAATACTCTGAAGTCAGGAATAGATGGGGTTCGAATACGCAGATTAATTTGTGATTCTTTGTAAAGCAAATAGCAAAACGCCTTCTAAAAATAGCAAAAGTCTTGTTGGCATAAAAGTTTCCAAGACGTATTTGCATTCAATACTCTGAAGTCAGGAATAGATGGGGTTTGAATACGCAGATTAATTTGTGATTACATTTCAATTTTTTTATAAAGAAAAAAAGCAGGAAGCCCTATAAATTTGACTGTAATTTGACTGGTTAGTTTATATACCTAATATTAACGATGATTGACAGTTATTAACACTTGAAATAAAGATTCATGAGGCGCATATGAGAATCACTACTGCTAGAAGAGTTGGAAATTGGAGTACAATTTATAATAAATAAAGAGACACTAAAAATGTAAAAGGCTATAATTTAATGACGAATTTAGAGTACTTGTTGGAAAAATTCTATAAATTTAATAGATGAGAGTTGGCATAAGATTGTCCTTGATGGAAATTTTCAAAAAAATATTTGGGGCCCATCTTTTCTGGATTTTAGAGTAGTTGAGCAGTGAGTTATACATTATTTTAGACTGCAATTTTGATCTTTCTTGAATGCATAAAAGATTCAATGAATATGTGACAACTAAAACTGTGTTATTCTTGCAGGCAATGGGCGAAATGAACAAGCAAATATCTCCACAAGATCTTGCAAATACATTACAGAATTTTGAGAAGGAATCAGCAAAATTAGAAATGTCTGAAGAAATGAGTAAGTTTTTTATACCCCAATAGAAAACATTAAATCTAGTTGACAACAACTTCATATAGTGTCATGTTGGGAAAGGACACATGGCTGTTTACCAACCTGACACAAGGTTGTTTAGTTTTTACTATGAATGGCACATACATTCTATTAATTACACCACATTGTCAGACTAAGAAAACACACACACAATTAACCAAAAACGGAAAAATATGTAAGGAGGAGATTGGTTGTCGCATTTTTGCATATCATTTAATTAAGTCCTTTTGTTCTTTTTATGTGTTTTAGCCTCTATGATAATTTTATAATTTTTTTATTTTAGTTAATGACACTTTGGAATCAGTTTTCGACGAATCTGGAGACGAAGAAGAACAGGACGCTATTGTTTCGCAAGTTCTTGATGAAATTGGAATTGAAATTACTGGAAAGGTATATTTTTGTGGAATGCTTATGATTACGTCTTTTCTAAGAGCCATCTCATTTATTTAAGACACGTTTTAAATCGTGCAGATACAATGTTTAAAATCATTACTTTACTCCTGAAATATGCAAACAGTTTTTGAGAACGTTTGCAAGTTTCCCTCCACGCTTCCATAGTGTAGTGCTTGGTTTTCTTTGTCTAAAAGTTCTCCTTCTGTTTACCTTTGATAGACATGAGAAACATTTATTGCCTTTGCCTATTTTATTTCCTTTGGTAGATAGGAAGCATCTATTGCCAATTTTACGCCAAAAGGAGAAGCGTATATCGAAAATTAATAAAGTGTGAAACGATTTTTTTATTTGAAAATTGTTTGGTAGATAGGTTTACATTGAAAGAGTATCTGCTGCAAGGTTGAAGCTTGTATTTGCCAAATCTAAAAATAGATTATGATTTTTGTCCAATGAGATTAAAGCAACTCAATCGCCAAACATTATTAACAGGGAAAGTGAATGCGTCCGTTGAGATGAACAATAGTTTATCCTTAGAGCGTCTGCTCTATCTTTGCTCAATTCCTTTAAGATGTTTGTGAACCAACTTAAAAACCTTTCAACATTCATATTTTAACGTTTTCATGATAAACGATACTCTGAAGAGTGTGGTAAAGGGTTTTAGAAGGGTCGCTCATTGCTATTTTTAAGTCAAAGAGAGATTTGTGAGACCAGGTATTCACGAGAGAAAGCAAGATGCGTACTTTTCATGATCATGTCCCCGGCGGACCAAAAACTTTTGCTCGTCAGAAAATTGTTATAAATGTTTTTTTTGGATTTAATTTACGAAATTTTTGAAAATTACTTTACTCTATGACATTCCATATAAAGAAACAAGAATTGAGAAAGAGTAGATGATCATTTTTACCGGAACTGTGTAGCCTATAAAGTTGACTGTATTTGGTAATCTCGGCGCATGCATTAGCAAAGCAAAGCAAAACATGCATTAACAAAGCCAAAGCAAAGCTCGCGTCTCATTTTAAAAGTATAACTGAAATGTGCAATGCCTTTAAAATTGAGTTTATATTACACTACATATATCATTTATATTTCACTACAAAAATTTCAAGATTAGTTGCATGATTGATTAACGGTAATTTTTCAAACGGGTGAAAATCTTTTTTGCTCTACCCGGTATACTTCTGATTATTTTTTCAGCTTGCCAGTGCGCCAGTTGCATCCAGATCATTACCACAAGCACAAGCATCGAGAGGACGATCAGACGAGGACAAAGCAATTGAAGATATGCTCGCCAAATTAAAAGCTACATAAATTTATAAATACTTGTTTAGTTTTTCAATAATATTATTGAAAATTGAAAATATTCCTGTTGTTGGCACCACAAAATAGATTTTTTTGGATGTACTTACTGTCTATTACACATTAGACATAAATAGTTTTTTATTTTAGTTTATATTCTCAGATAAAGTAAGCTAAAGCGCACTGAAGCGAAGTCAGCGAAATGTAATAATCATCGAAATTAACAAAGTCTTAATGGTATAATAATGTTATAGGAAGGAAAAGAAAGAAAAAAACTTAGTTTGGTTATAAACACTATCAAGTATATAATATCGTGATAATTAAACTTTTGCCAAACGTTAATTTTTCCTGGTACTCTGTCCTCCCCCCCCCCCCATTTCCAGGGTAACTATATGTCAAATATTTGCGAAGGTTATATTTTCCATCTCTTTAGGTACGTAAAGAAATTTACAAACTCGTTTTTTGATCTCATACGAATTTTCTTCCTTAATTAACTAATTTTTTATTATTTCACAAGGGCCAGCGAATTGCTTTATTTTCCTCACATGATGTGCCAATTATGTCACGGAAGATTTGTCACTGTAAAAGTTGTTGGTCAAGATAGAAAATAACTCTCTCTATTTCAGCCCGGGGGCAGTGGAAAAGTTTGGAATTTCCAACATATTTTCGGTAAATATGAAAGAATATAGATTTTGCTAACTATCTTCCGGGGAGCTAGGCATTGCTGGCTGTGACTGCATCGAAATCTTTATTTGTTTTCTTTGCTGTGGTTTTGGAATTTTATAAATCAGGCAGCTTAGCTGGTCAATTTGAAAAAAGAACAGGAGAAAGTGTGTGTTTTGCCCTGGAATTTCTTAGATAGACTGGAAAATCAAAACTTCCCCTCCGCGACATTTTTTTTCTTTTTTCAGTTGAGAGAGTTTCAGTTTGTTATCGAGGGATAATCGCTTTGGGAACCAGTGAGTCAATTTCAATATTGTTACAAAATTTGCCTCTGTTTGTCTGAGCTTCTTATAATGTGGTGTTTGGCTACATAACTGTAGATAAGGGATCACGTTGGGGGATTGTGGAGCAAACTGGAATATAACTTTTCTATTCGTTTGGTTAATGTCTTTCATATTCAAATTAAAGAACTGTTTTCTGTTGAAATAATATTTGAAAGCGTATTTAAAATTTGAATATTAAATTGGCGTTTATTTTAAATTTAATAGTGATTTTTATATAATATCATTTCAGAACGCATGTCTTTATTGATTATTATCTAGCCTGCGTGCAGGCTATTATTATCAAGATTTCATTATTATTATTTTAAGGGCATCTGCTTCTTCTATAATTTGCAATTTATTAAAAATTACATCAGTATTAAATCTTGCTTTGATTTTTTATTTAGTGCGTTGTCATGTCTGTTGTAAAGGAAAAATATCAAAAATAACTGATATTAATTTTCAGTATAATTAACATGCAATTTTTAAAATGGCTGGATGTAGGATTTTTTATTGAGATTGCTTTGATCAAAGTCTTTGACTGCATTGATAACCAGACTGCTTTGCTTTTTGCTGTGCTTTATGTAAGTGCTGCGAAGCAATCTTTCTGTCTGCGTTGAAGATAGAGATAGTCTTGATAAAATAAGACTATTTCTCCAGTGTAGTTCAGACTTCAGTTCTAGACTAAAGTTCAAAAACACCTAACAGGTCTAACAATATCTGTCTGGTTTTCCGACGCCATTTTCTACTTGAAAACATTATCGGCTAGCTACTGGGAAACATGTCTTGAACAAGCGTTCTTGAGATGGAAAACATACATGGAATTTTTCACATTGCTCCGCAGCGTTTAATTTGTGACTGCTGCTTTGCGGAGGAGAGAATTTTCTGTTTTGTCTTTCTTTCTTTGCTCCTTTTGCGTTCACTGGGGACTAAAAGTATCCAATCAGAATTTCAGATAAAATGCGCGCACGATTTTGGCGCATTTAAATTCACAAGGGCCTAAAAAGTTTGCACGTGGTCGAGTGCAGAAAGCTTTCTTGCAAACTTCGGTGAACGCGTTGGGTTGTCTTTTTTTGGTCAGCAGCTAAAATGAAAAGAAAAGTTCCTTCAATCTCAAACGAACAGGCAGAAGCAAAGGGAACGAAGAGAAGAAAGAGAGAGAAACAAAGCGAAAGTGATGCCACAAAAACGGTAAAATGGAATTGTATATAATATAAAATGAATGAGGAAATGATTGTTGTTTTGGCGTTTCTTTATTTATCAAATTTAATTTAGGCCCTGTCTGTTGTGTGCAACAAAAGCTGAGATATTGAGAGAAAACGTTGGCATGCTTAGGGCCTCACCAAATCTATTTCATCACGCAAAATTCGTAAAAACACTTGACATTTTCTAAAACTTTTTGTTCAAAATTTTATTAAAGTTTTAACAACTCTGGGGGTCCAGTGTGCATTCCATAATTTGTCCAGAGATCAGAGTGCCTCAACTAAAATTGTGATTTATAGATTTAATGTATGCCAGATATGTTTCCAAAATGTCAAAAAGTTGTTGCTGGAGACGACTTAAGTGAATTTTGCAAGTGATTTGGTCATTGTGTAACGGTCTTCTTTTCCCTACAAACAAACACTAATACAAAGAGGATGCTACCAAGGAAATTTCTTCCCACAAGCATTGGAGGAGGTAATTGAAGGGGGCATGATCAGATTTGGGTCAGTTTCCCAAACAGAATTAATGTATATTGGCCACAACCTCATTTTTTGGAAATAAAATTGGCGACCATGCACTTCCCTAAATATTTTTCACTTATGGTAGTCTGTTTAAAAAGGAACATGGACTGGAAAAGTTATTTTGGTAAACATAGTCTGCCACAATTCACAAAGTCTTTTACCAGCCATGTTAACTATATTACTATTGCTATTCAGTCATGGAACATTGGAATTAAACTGAGTTAGGTTTGTTTTCACTGCAGTTGTATGATGATACAGCTGTATTTGGAGAAATTTTTATTGTGTAAACTTCCACGTTTTGCTGCCATGCTTTTGGAAAGGAATTAGATAAAATTTGAGTTCAAAGTGAATAATTCCCAATAGATTCATCACATGATATGAAAACAAACAGGTTTTAGTACATCATCTCGGATTTGAAAATGGTTTTAGTTTTTTCTAACAAACTTTTTCCGTTAAGCAGGGTCCATTAAGCGGGTCCTTCTTTGTTTTCCCATGCTGTTCTTAAAAAGTTTCTGAAAGGGGTCACAGCCTAACATACCAATTCTGTTAAAAAGCAAAAGTTAATTGTCAAAAGATATCATCTTGTTTCTTAAGTTTACTTCTGGTAAGTGTTTTATGTTTTTATTGTTGAAGGAAAATGCGGATCCACTGATTGACTTGAAAACAAAATTGGATTTCACAGGCCCACAAGGACTTTTAAAATCGTTGTTGGCTCCTCATAGTCTTGAAACCTTCCATGATGAGGTTTGGGAGAAGAAACCAATTCACATCAAAAGAAATGATAATTCTTTTTATGGAAATCTTTTCAGTCTGGAAGATCTTTACAAAATTTTAGAAAAGCACAGCTTAAATTATGAAATTGATCTGAATGTTTGCAAGTATGTTGATGGGAAGAAAGACATGATGAATGGTGAAGATATTGCAAAGGCAACAGAAGTGAAAAAGTTGTATGAAAAGAAGGGTGCAACAATACAGTTCCATCAACCTCAAAGATTTTCTGTAAGTTGTTTTTCTGATTTTGTTTTAATTTTTTAAGGTAGATTCAACTCAGGTTTGTTAGTTTATATCATGCAACTAATATCTGACTGTCTTGCATCATCAAAACACATTTTGTCTTGCTGCCAATATTTTCAAGTTATGAAATTCACAATTTATTTCAAAATAAATATTTCCTGGAGATTAATTACTGTGGGTAAATACAACATGGTTTTTACATCATTTTGAATTTGTGTATAATTTGTGTATAATTATTTGGTGATTTTGTTTTTAGGATCCCCTTTGGAAAATGATGGAATTAATGGAGAATTATTTTCAAAACCCTGTTGGTGCAAATGTATACATCACACCTGCTGGATCTCAAGGATTAGCCCCACACAATGATGATATAGAGGTAAAATATTTTTATACTTTTTCAGTTCACATATGTCATTTAGTTTATGCTAAATATCTTTGGATTAAAATATTTGTGTGATATTTTGAGTAAAATACAAGATTATATTTTTTTGTATAGAGTTTTAAAATTTGATAAGATAAATGTTTTCTCATTTTAACCATAAGGCAATTGTACTTCAACTTGAAGGCAAGAAAAAGTGGCTGCTTTACAAGCCAATTCAAGAGCTAGCTATGGATTATAGTCATGATCTTACTGAAGAAGAAATTGGAGAAAAAACACATGAAATTGATCTTGAGGTACGTCCTTTAAATTTACTCTCAAATTGTTGCAATGATGATGAAATTGCATGCGTGCTGCTTCAAAATTCACCACTTAATAGCCATTTAGGTTTTATGCATATTAAATTTGAGTGATTACTTGCATTTAGAATTTGTGTCAGCTTTCAAACGTGAGTATTTTATCTCATCTGTATTACATTTAGATAATTACGTAACTGCACATTATATAGAATCTAATCAACTTTATATGTATGGGGATATGCCATCTAATTTTGGAATAGTAACCAATAGGAAATTTTTGTGTGTGACATGGATATATTATTCCACAACACTGTTTAAGTCAAAAAGTGAAAGCCATCAGTAATATTTTAATTGAAACATACTGTTTAAAAGATTTAAGTAAATAGTAAAAACGGGTATTAAGAAAAGATTTTTCTTTGCAATGGCATGCTATTCTTATCCTTATGGTATAAGTTACTCTTTCCTCCATCTTGGATCTCGTAATATTTTTGAGTAATATTGATTACGTTGAAAATCACCATTTTCAAAATTCAACAATCATTTTTCCAGACTGGAGATCTCCTTTACTTCCCAAGAGGTACAGTTCACCAAGCCCGAGCATCTGATGATGGTGGCTCAACACATATAACTCTTTCAACATATCAAAACAAGTAAGAAATACAGAAATCGTAACGTTATAATTTTTCGGTCAGGAAACAATCGTTGTACTGGAGAATTTTGGTGTTAAAATTGGTATATTTGTGTTAAAATGTCCCGTTTATACCCGATAAATCAAGAAAAAATCTGAATATGTTTTCAACATGGGACTATTGCGTTTAAACTCGAGTTTGTCATTCTGTTCCTATTTGGGAATTCATTTGGGACTCACTGTCATTAAACTTTGGATTAGACTTCCAAATAAGTTAGAAAATATACTTATATCCTCAAAAAAATTTAGTAAATGAACTGGAAGTCTTCAAAGTAACGTTAAAACTAAAAATTAGGAAATTGCTTATAGACACTGCATTCAAAAAAGTATTCTGTCTGCAACAACGTGAAATACCCTTTATGGAGACACATTTTAAACTAAAAAATAAGATTTATTATGAGTTTTGTTTAGTTTGTTCTTCCGTACAATTATTATTTATGTACCATTGTGGACTATTTGTTGTCAGCTGCTGGGGAGATTTGCTGCAACACGGTGTGACTAATGCAATTGACATTGCTATGTCGAAAGATGTTGAACTTCGAAGAGGCCTACCAACAGATCATTTGCTGAATCTTGGCACAGGAAAGGTATGTTTGTCGTCTTACTGGCTAGTTGTTGTGAAATAACAACTGGGTTACTCAGTGAATCTTTTTTAGAATTTTTCACTGGTGGGGATTCAGTCTTAAGGGCACGTAGCATGAGATTCTTAGGCAACCATACTATAGTACAGCCGCTTGATACTTTTCTGCATTTAAAGCAATTTATTACGCTTCTTTTAGTTTTTGTTTCTCTCGCTTTACGTTTACATCTTAGCATTCTCAAAGACAGATATACACATAAACCTAATCGAAATGTCACATTTGGAATTTTCCCGCGCATTTCTTGATCTCGCTCTGGTTCGCATTAAAACAGCACTTTTTCTGCCCTGTGACATGAGTGCTTGTAATCAAATGGTGGTCAGGATGATCTAGCCCGCGTGTAGATAAATACTATACACATATAAATACTATGGGATAACTACACATGAAAATGAACATACATACATGTATATCAACAAAATCCGACGAATAAAATGTGAAGTAGCAGGCTTAATAAAATACGAAAATCGAGGGCGGGGCTTTTTCGAATAGAGAGAGGGGTCAATTCGAGGATTTACCGTAAGCGGGCAAAAATAAGCTAGATTAGTAACAAAATCGATTTTTTTCTTGATTTGGTATATTTTATGATTTGGAAATTGCATTCACCTTCGTCTAACGTTTTTCTGACGTTGCAGTTTATTGACGAGTACGTCGACGATGCAAGCAATGCAGAAAATAAAACAGCTGAAAACGGGAATGCAGATAATAAAGAAAACGCAACACCAAAAGAACAGAAGTCACCAAGAAAAGTGTCTGATTTGTACGTCGAAAAATTCAAAACTAAAATAAAGGATTTACTATTTCGAGTAGTGGATCACATGGACCCTAATACAATTGTTGATTCACGAAGCGAAGATTTCGTGGCAAGCAGACTTCCTCCGTATGAGAAACTATTTGATGAAGGTAGGTTTCTGGCGCTGTTTTGAATTAAGTTATTATTATTTTGTAATATAATTTTGACAGATGTATGTTTGACAGATGATTATTTCATACAGAATTGGCAAAGGTTAATTATCGATAATGAAATAGATAGTCACCTTTGATAGTTCATTATGCTTTAATATTAAGTAGCCACGATTATTAAATGATTTTAATATTACGTAACTATAGTTAACGTAACAGTAAGTATAATATTATTGATTTACTTTAATATTAAGTAGCCACTATTATTAAGTGACTTTAATATTAAGTAACTATAATTAACCTAATAGTAAGTATAATATTATTGATTAACTTTAATATTAAGTAGCCACTATTGTTATGTAATAGCTTTTAATATTAAGTAACTGAAATAAATTTTATCATGTCCGTGCAGTATGAAATAATCATCAGCTGTTGGTCGGACCAAATTCACCATTCCGAGCTGTCAATTAATTTTTCACCTAGCGTAGCAACTTTCAGCTCGGTCTTTGATAGCTCGGAAAGGTGAGTACACGACCCAATTCAACACAACACCTTTTTACAATAAAAACAATAACAACAGTAACAATGTCGATGATAGCTACTGATACTAAAATTCAGGGCTGCTGCAAAAATTTCCTGACCGCCTGTCTGAGGTATTTTCTTCAGAAAAGTGATCAACCTTCTCCTAGCGTAAAGTTTGATCTTTAGATTCCTTCCTCATTAAACAATTCGTGGTTTGGATGTGGCAGAGGTGTGGCACATAATTTTGCTTTGTTTTCCTTCAAACTTTCTTCTGTAAGTGACCTTGTGGTCGTAATGTTCTCCTGACTCATTTGTTTGACTGGTCAAAGCATTAAGAGTGTTTACACGAGAGAAGGTGAATAGAAACTCAAACTGGTCTGAATTCAGTTTGATAACCGGTTTGAGATTTTAGTATGGCTTGAGATTCGGCGTGAGATAACACGAGAAGGATGGCAAGTAAGCCAGTTACCTAACATTTATTCCACTTAATTATATTAATAGCAGAATTGATAATAGCAGAATACGACAGTAACAAAAAACCTTCATAAAAACCCTGGAACTAATGTTTTATAAAAGTAGTACTAAAGTATTAATTTTCCAAAAATAAAAATACTTTTAAAAATGTAGCACCTCCACGTTTTTCCTGTGTTTATGAATGTTAACTGTACTGTATAAACTACAATTTGGCTTTTGTGAAGGCCACTCTACCACCCATGCAATTTTAGAATTATTAGACAACATATACTCGAACCTTGATAAAGGAAACACG
>JAYJMH010032589.1:0-16733 GCA_036873815.1 Phacellophora camtschatica
TATCATCAATATCATCAATATCATCAATATCATCAATATCATCAATATCATCAATATCATCAATATCATCAATATCATCAATATCATCAATATCATCAATATCAATATCAACTCAAAAGATTAGCAAACATCTTTATGAATTAAACAAAGAAATTCCATCTGCATTAACCCCATATAAAAATTATGTTTGAAGCTATTCATCAAGAGACCACGTGACCCTTCATAAAGCAAATAATGTTAACCCACTCAACCCGTAACAGTTCATATGGCTCATTAATAAACTTAAAATGCCACATTTTCCAGGGTTAAATGCGAGAAGAAATTTATATTAATTTAAGGTATTTCAACGTAAATTAATTTTTTGGATTAAGTTGGTTTGCATGTGTTCCCCCTGCAAAATGAAACTTTGATAGAGTTCGCCCGTTAATTGGAAATAAATCCGGGCTTGTAAGGGTTAATGATGTAATGACATGAAGTTCATACCAGTTTTGAAGCTGCCCCGCCTCCTTCCGGTGGTTTTGGACTTGCATTATGTTTGCGAACTGCTCTATGTCCAAGCTCACTCTTGGCAGGCCAAGTTGGAAACATCGATGGATCAACCGGCAGAGGAGACTCCTGAAATGAAAGAACATATCAGGTTAAGAGGCGATGTAAACTGCTACGTGGTTCACATTTTTCTTCGGTCAACTTCCTTTCCAGCATCTATCTGCAGTGACGAGTAGTTTTATTTCAACTCGTTTTTTGTTCTCGTTAGTTTTGCTTGAACCTGTGTGCAGCTCTTTCAACAGAAAGTGAGATAAAAAAAACCATGCTAAATTTAGTTAAAAAGGTTTAAATTGGATTTGTGGCTGATCACATCATACGTGCAAAGACTAGGTTAGGCAATAGCAGATAAGCACTTTTTTTCTCTTTCGCCTGCCATGTACCCGAACTTCAAACAATTCAAATGAAACAGGGTTGTTATGTACTGGCAAGCTTCCGTTGGTATCGTTTATTGTTAAAGAAGGTTTACAATGTTCAAACAATTTTCAAAATTCAAAACATTCGTTACAGTAAGAACCAGTCAAAAATCGGTTTATTGTCGGCGGGTTCTTAATGTATGGATGGTTGCGGTAGTGTCAGTGCACCAAATAATGGGAAAAATAGACAGATTTGGCTCGTATATTTCAACTTTTGCTTCGATCTCTTTTTGGCAGTTTTCTTTAAAAATCAATGCTTTCAAAGACCAAAGCACTTTTGCGTCAATTTAATTTTTAAATCAGATGCATGCCACTTCACTGTTAGCTTTGAATAATATTATCTCTGAGAGAGCAGGGGACAGGAAATATCCCCCACTTAATGAAAGTTCCACTCTAGCAAATTTTACATTGGTTAACCAAAAACCCAAGATAACGCAAAATTTGATCCGGTTGGCAAAGTATTTGTCCGATTTGTCAAATTCAAAGTCAAATTCAAAGTCAAATTCAAAGTCAAATTCAAAGTCAAATTCAAAGTCAAATTTTTTACAATTGAAAACAAGAGCAAAAATTGCAGAACTTGTTCTTACTAATACAGACCAAGAATATAGCACCTCTTGTAAATATTTTTAAATATCAACATAAATCTGCGATTTTTCTCACATAGATCTATCAGATAGCTAAAGAAACAAGAAAACGTTTAGAATAGCTCTAAATCACCAACATGAATAATCAGTTCTTATTGAATAGACACTATTTTAAAATAACCTAGCTAATTACTGTTGAGAATCAGTAAGCAAAACGAAATCGCGCCAATTTATACGTGAGCGAAAAAAAGGACCACGCGAATTCCAAAACGAGTAAGGTAGTTAAAAATAGAACTAGAGATAAAAGACAGACCTTGAAATATTCATGTTGCAGAGCGTCCTCAGTTGTTATTCTTTTCTTTGGGTCGTAAGTTAGAAACCTAAACAAATATATATATTTTGTGTCACTATTTTCTTAGTTAAAAATCTAAACAAACAAAAGGTGAATCTAGGCTACTTTTACACTTGCTATTTCTTTGAATAGATCGCACCTCTACAAATACTAAAAATAATTAAAACAACCTACTAAACATCAAAACTTAAGTTGATATACAGTAAATACATTCCCAGTCACAAAAACAATGAGTTACAGAAGTAAAAAATGCAGTGATATTTTTGGACTGCATGTCTATGAACAAAACTTTTTATTTTATTTGCAATTTTTTACTCGTCGAAGACCGGCTTTTAAAATCACGAAAAACAAAAAATGAGTAAGCACATGTCAAATAAAATGTTTAGTTTTTAACCTAACGGCGGATCTGAAAACATAGATTGTAAAATTTTATTCGCTTTTAACTTTTACAAAATTGAAAAACATTGGTGAACTAATCCTGTTAGCCTCAATTGTTTTAATGGATACCACATGTAACGACCCACTCTTACGTAACCAACTTAAATAGCTCTCCTTTCAAAATATAGCTTTCAAAGAAAGATGTAAAAGTAAAACTGCGTACAATTTGGAGAATAAATAAATATATCATTAATATCCGGATGTTTAGTTTTACTGTCACGAGTGTCTGGTAAAGTAAGGCATGGTAATCTAAAAAACAAACACTTTTACGACAAAATAAATAAAAAATGTACAGCTTGTGTCATTAATCCACTAAAATAAGAAAATAATTACCTGTTTAACAAATTGAATCCAGTGTCCGTAAATGTTGCCCCAAATCTATCACGCAAGACATTGTATGGATGGTTTGCAAAGTTTGTCTACGAAGAAGTAAGATCAACAGGTCAAGATCAAGATATATTTATGAACGACTTGTTGAATAAATAAAATATTTCCAAGTTTCGGTCCTTAGTTTTTTTTCTTAAAAATACAGGAAAAAGATTCCGAATGCTTAAATTGAAAGTATTTGCTTGAAATGATTTGTTGCTTTCTTAGTAACTTCAAAATTTCCAAAGAAAATTCTTCTTTATTGTATTTTTAAAAACAACAGATTTTCTCCATAAAAACATGCCTTCCTTTATCTTTTTCCAAAAGGTTTCCAATCATTCAAATTATCCAGGTTTCTTTATCCAATCCAAAACATTAGAAAACACAAAACAAAATTGAAAGAATAACGAATGTTTTATTTTTTTTTTCAAAATGTTTGCTTTCAGTTTTTTTTTCGATTTAAATTGTTTGTGTGTGGAATGGGTAAAGAGACCTAGCGTGGAGAAGAGTAAAAACACACTATAATATTTTAGATAAAAACTATGCTTATCATGGAAGAGCGATAATAAATTATAAAGAAAAGCAATAACTACTAACCAAAGTAATATAATACTTTCTAAGATATATATATATATAATTAAAATATTATCTTCCAGATGGTTCATATGTTTATACAGTAGATACCCGTTGCTAAGAATCTGGATATTTGGCTTCAGCCTCAATTTTATCAAATCATTATGTTGTCCTTCTATTTTTCTCCAAAAAAATTTAAGTATCAGTTTCTTAATTTGTAGGTTTTTGATAGCAAGGATCAATTGTATCCTGTTTTTGATGTTTAAGCATTAGTTAAGTTATGCGGCGCTCCCTTAGCAACTGACATAAAAAGTAATTAAATCTCTTCTCACCTTTTTAACCATTGAAAACTCGCTATAAGCTGGTGGTCCAGGCCAGATTTTGTCATTCGGAGTCCCAAGTTCCTGGATTAATAAGCAACAAAACTGTTTTAACTAATAACAAAATAATTCAATTAAAATAATCAATAACAATTGATTAAACGAATAGTGCAATAATTCACTTTTCGACCTAAAGCTGCCACTATGGAAATTCATCAAAATTTTGAGAAATTAAATTTCTAATTATTTAATTAGACTTTGTTTACAAAAGTTTGAGAAACAATTTTTACATAAATTTAATGAATCTACTAAATTTTATTTTAATTCAAATCAATTTCTTCTCCATCCCCTAGCAAAATTTAATGACCGGTCTCTTACCTTAAAGATTCTGTTGATCTGGTCAATTTCTGATTTTCCGGGGAACAATGGTTTCATCAACAAAAGCTCAGCAAATACACAACCGACTGACCAAAGATCGATTGCTGTCTTGTATTCCTAACATAAATTAAGCAATTTTAATGTGAAAAATCAACAGAAGTAATAAAAAACGTCATTAAAACATTCGAACAAACATCAATTAATCCAAAATAAAGAAGTTACCAAACAGATATTTTTAACATTTATTTTATGCTCGACAACTGTTAAAATGTTTTTACCAATTTTGATTATTATATTACCGCATTATCTTGTAGAAGAGTTATCATTTGTCACAATATTGTATAATCTAAGTGAAGTTAGTCTTCTAAGAGTTACATAGTTTTAAGGGGGCTCTGAACAATAATAAAATGCAATTTATTGCTCATTCCTAACGTTTTATGTTGTTACAAATGTCAGAATTATTACGCTACATAATAGTACTCCCCTAAAAATCACAGGGATAAGCGTTTTGCCACAATTAAAAAGTTAAGAAAAGTATACCTCAAGGTGGGTTTTTCAAGGAGGTAATTAGATCGCCATTCTTTTACGTGCCCAAAATAGCAATGCTTTTTAAAATTGATTTGGTATTTCCTATAACTGCTGAAGAATAAATTTACAGTATATAAAATTAAATTAATTTTTGTGACTTTTAGAATGTTTTAAATTTGTTTGGGACGCCAGGTACAGAATTTTTAGCCCAACAAACGAAAAAACCCAGCATTTAAAAATACCAAAATAAATAAAAAATAGAAAATATGATTTGATAAGTACCTTTCCGCCGAGAAGCAATTCCGGCGCTCTGTACCAAAGAGTAACAACAATCGGGGTGTAGTTTTTAAGAGGAGAACCGTATTCCCGTGCCAAACCAAAGTCACCAATCTGAAAGCAGGAAATATCTATAATGCAATAACAGAATGAACACAACATTGACGAAAAACAACACACAACCTTTTGGAAAAATTTTCGGGTAAACTTTTGACAAATAAGCTGCATTATTTCTCTCCTTTTTAGAACAGAACCATGTTGAATTGCAAAAATTTATTGACAAACAACACGGTTCCGTAAAATACAGGGTAACTACGTAGTAAATACGGGCAATCAACATTTCATACAACATTATTTAGCCAAACCGTTAGCCAAACAATCAACATTGTACTTTGAAGATCGCATGCATCTTGGAAACGACAACAATCAAACATTGGACAGCAACAATTATCAGATGAATGTTGGTGCTCAACACCAATCTGTTAATTCAGTTACCAAATTATGACTTATTTATTGTTCAAAATTACAAATTTACAGAATAGTACCAATTATAAAATGATCAAAGTGATCTGCACCAAACCTTGAGAATTCCTTTGTGACTGAGAAGTAAATTTGAAGCTTTAATGTCACGATGCAAAATCCAATTGTCATGCAAATGATGAACTCCTCTCAGAAGCTGAATCATCAATGTCTTCACCTCGCCTAATCAAAATAGTAAAGGCTTGAATGCAAAAGCATTTATACCAATATCATTTATTAACCTGAAATCTTATAAGGAATAAATGCAAAACAAACCCATTACAAAAACAATGGCTTAAAAAAATAATAGTATCTTGAACAAAATAAATACTAAATATAAATTTAATAAATTCATATATACACCACCGGGTGAGTGAAAGAACGCCAAACGTTTACTGGCCTAGAGGTTTGAGGAAAACCATTCGATCTTATCACTGTAAAGATACTTTGTTTAAGATTCTTAAGAGAAATTTTTCAGTTGAAAATAATTTATAAATTAGCTATTAGCAATTTTCTCAAAATACTGCTGAAAATTGTTCTGATCAGCTGAAAACTCCAAGAGAAGGCGAATCAGCTGAAAACTCCAAGAGAAGGCGAATGAATTTAGCTGTGCAGACATACGGATAAAGAATAAATTAAAAAATCGTGACAACAATATATTCAAATGTAAATTAACCTCATATCAATCCATAAATATCTTTAAAAGTTTATGTCAAACGTTTCACAAATGACCAAAGTACAAATCATCAAATGTTTCACGTTTCAATGTAAAATGACTCAACTTTTATTCTGAAGACTATTTCAGAGAAATCTGGACATTAGTTTAGTAAAGTGAGAAATAAAACAATAGATATAATAATACAAATACCAAGTGTCCCAAGGTTAGTCTTGAGATTATCACTCAAATCTATCAAAAACGTTTTTTAAGTACTCCTCGATAGTTAACTTGAAAGTAAAAAAATAGTAAAATTAAAAGTTCAAATTTCCAAATTTCCAAATTTCCCCAACTAAAAACCAGAGTTTTCATTTTAGCCTACGCTCTTAAAGGGTCGGATTTAGGTGTTGTAGGGTTGTTCTGAATCACGGTGGTGTTATAGACAACGTATATACTTTATTTTTGAAAACACCTCTAAAAAATACGATTTCGAAAAGAATCTTAAAAAAGTTGTCCATGACTAAATTTTTTGAAAAACAAAAATTGCTGTTTCATTTTGGTAGATTTTTGGTAAAACTGCTTAAAGAAGCACTTCAGTGGCTGCTTCCATGAGTCAGCGTTTAATTTTTAGTTTTTGGATTTCTGTTCGAGTGTGTTTAATATTTAGTTTTTGGATTTCTGTTCGAGTGTGTTTAATATTTAGTTTTTGGATTTCTGTCCGAGTGTGTTTCCATGCAACATTAAAATAATTTTGTAAAAGGCTATGATTTGGGAGATCCAAAAACAGTGTAGACCAAAATCTAGACCTTTTGGTTAGGGTTGGAGGTAAATTTAAACTTTCAGAATTAATATATTGACTCTCGATACACAAGCACTAACAAACTAGAAATCAATTTTTAAGTAGACCACCAAGAAATATTTTAAAAACTGCTTCAAATAAATTATCAATGCCACTAGCATTGATAATATACAGTAAATATGTAACATTTCAAACTCATGCCACAACCACAGATTTGTCACATTATTGGTAAACCACTGAAAAACAGAGCCCTAATCAGTATGTATCAAATCATAATAGGGTCGAAATTGTAATTATAAAATGAGCAACCATTTCAGATTTTATAAAAATTTACAAATGAATTTCTTGGCGATTGATAACTCTATCCAAGAAAACCACCTGCATGTGATGGTCCAGGATTCTATCTCCAGTGTTGATGGAACAGTTGACACATTACTGAAACTTTTCGCCAATCTGGATTATTGTGGATCGGCCAATCACCAGTCATTTTTTAATTATTGAACAGTTTGCCGTAAATTTCAGTTCAGCGGGCTAACTCAGATTAAAAAGAGGACCAGAATATAAAATTGTGTCCTAAATATAATGGCAACACTCAAAGGGGGATTTCTAAGTGTTTTCTTAAATGAGGGGCCTAATTGTATAACAAGTAGTGTTAGCATTGAGAGAAAGCAAATAAATATGAAGGCAACCTAAAAGCAACAATATTACACACATACATTCTGGTGTTAAATAAAAGACTCACCAACTAAAAACGGCTGTGTCATAGTTTCCATAAGTGCTTTCAAATCATGCTCAACGTAGTCCATCACAATGTAAATCTTATCCATATTACTCCCAACAACTATTTCCTGTTAAAGGTAAGGTGTTCAACTATTTATAAAATGTTAACCCTCTATTCAAATGCTATTCAAAATATTTTACTGCGAAAATAAGTGCCCGCGAGACTTTGCAGTAACACAAAATGACTGCAATAAAATTTCGTGTTATTAGGCCCAAGTAACACGTTGCTAGATTACATTTTGCATCAGATGGATCCGATATCGTGTATCTGGGACAATAATTTGCCAAATCATAAACTTACCCTCACTGTTACTATATTTGGATGTTGTGCGTTGAGCAAAGTGTTTATTTCCCGCAAAGATGTGATTGGAAATCCTTCTTTTTCTTTCTCCATCTTCAGTCTTTTCAAAGCAACAATTTGATCTACAATAAAGACATGACCATTACAGATACTGCGCAAACTTTCAACTTTAACTTTCCACAAAAAGCTTTAACTTTCCACAGTCAATTTCTTAAACTGAAAATACTTCGACAAAATCTTGTTCATATTCTGTAAACTTCCACCGTTTAGTGGTCGTGCAATCGTCTCCTGGCTATGCCCTACAAACGTATTGGTTAATTAACATGAAACAGTAAATTGTGTGCAAAAGAATATTATTTTTTAGAGGTTTGTTGGCATACCAAGCATACGTCTATTTCTCAATATTACTGTGATAAGATTAATTAGAATTACACTATACTATGAACTTACAATGTCTAGTCACTGGCTACTTGAAAATGAGTCATTTGTACACACCGAAATCTGACATTAAAATTGTCAATTGAATACCGGGTGTGCCAAAAAAGGCTACGGATTTCATTGAGCCTAACGATGAAAATATTACCTAAAATGCTACGAAATTTCTTTAATGTTACTCGTTGATTGTTAACTTAATAAAAAATAACTTGTTTGACATTTTTGGTACTTGTCACCCAGATCAAAAACTTTCCTTAAGGACATTCTGCAAGAGCTCTGGTTCCAGGGTGACACACAATTTCAACTTCAAAAATTAATATCTCAAGATACAAGGCACCAAAAATATTAAACAAGTTATTTTTGATTAAGTTGAAGTGCCTCTTCACCAAAAAATTGTATTGCATATTTTAATAGTTTTGAGTACGCTGAATTTTGAAAAGGCAAACTGTTGCGTTATGAGGTGTGTGGGTAATGAGTTATAAGGGTTTTATAACACCCCGACGTGATCCAGTACCGCGCTTTGTGTGATCTGGAAACAAGTCAACTCTGATATCATAGTGGGAACCCAATTTCTACTTCCATGTGGGTTCATACGTTCAACAACGTTTAGCGGAAGCTTGTCATCTTATTTATTCGCATCTTGACGATGACTTCAAGATAAAATGAACTTTTTAACGATGCTAGCTTGTTCTCTCGATCTGACAAACGTTATGCCTTGGAAGCTGCTGAGGATGGCGAACTGGTGTTTTTGTTGGCGGTGATCCAGCTGTGCAGTTATTGACCACGGATTTCCATCGTAATGTCCTCCCTGCTCGTTCGCTGAGGTCGTGCTGGACTGAACATTAACGGACTCTTTGTTTTGCAGGCAAACTTTTCGTTGCTGCTGAATCTTATTTAGATTAGATAACCAAAGAGAGAGGTTTAAAGAACGAGAAAGACAACAAAAACAAGACATTTCGAAGAAGACAGCACAAGACAAGAATTGGTCCAAATTGGCAATGAAAACAGCATAAAAACTAAACTTCATTCAATTGGTTTTGATAACAAACGATACTAAAGTCGGAGATTTTGCTTGTTACTCATCCTCAGACTATTAAAGACTATTTGCATAACAATTTAATAACTTTTGTTTTAAACAATGGTACTCATTCAAACGAAAATAACAATCAATGATGTAAAAACCCTGCACCAAACAGGGTTTAAGTTTGTATGTTAGGTGGCCTATTGCTATGAACTTTGGAATTACAGAAGAACAGTAAAAAATTTGTTCATCAACTATATATTTGGATTTAATTTTGCAACATAAAAGAAGCCAATCGCTGACAAAATGGCCTGAGTAGAAAATTAATTAAAATTACAGTAGCATGCCCAGCCCATCTATTCGAGGCTTCAGAGTATGCACCATTAACATATAGCATTCACTTTTCCAACAACGTTATCATGCAAACAAATAAACTTATAAATATTACAATTTTCGCATGACCTATCATTAGAAATAACACAAATTCTGCTGGAATCTCATTTTTCGTTTGAACAGTTAGTCACTTACATATTTTTATTTGATCAACTATGAAAAAGCAAAAAAGAATCAGATTCAAGAAAAAGACACTGTGTTAATTGCAGATTTTTCATATTTATAGATAAAATTTAATGCAAAATGAAAGGAAATTTTATTAAAATTTAAGTGCTTTCAGTTCACATGTTCTACTATTTTAGTTTGATGACATTTTGTGGACATAATTTAGTTATGTCATTTTGTAGACATAACTAAATGTGAAGGAAATATGTTAATTAAAATTTTTAACAAATTGAAAATACAAAATCAACATCACAAATTGCTACTGGATTTCAAACTTTTTTTGAGACAAGTGTTTTTATATCAAGATGCTCTGCTAAAAGTTTTATACCAAGAAGTTTCCAAGAAAATACTTTTAAAATACTAGGAAAATTTCAATATTTTTCCAGGCTTGACCTTTAACAATGTGACAGCAGAACTGTCAAGGAAATAGTGTGATTCTTTGCGAGTTGTGTTGGATGTTTTTGTCATTTAAAAGCAAAGTCTGGAGAGTATATAAAATTAAGTCTATCTAAAATGTCTATAAAAACATATAAATTAATATATTAAAAACTATAAAAACGGCCTTGTTGACTACTTGCTTCCTACCATTTTCTTTCATTTGCGGCGTTGTGTAAAGCTGGTTCAATCTCTTGAAACGATGAAGAATCCTCATTCCTTCACTTCCTGAAAAAGATGTGTTTCACTTAAAAGACCAATTTTTTCTCGTGAGTAGTTTAACATAAATGATTTACAAATAGTTGAAATGGTCAATTTGAATCTAATCCAGGCCACTGTTTTTCGTTTTCAGGCCCACTGCCCACGAAATTACCTCTCTTCGAGTTCGAATTTGACCAGGCAATTTGTCTCATTCGCCTTATTTTTTCTTCATTCCCAAGATTGCTGGACATAGAATCACCTCAATGTAATCGAGAAATTTTAATTTGACAAGTCGAGCATAAATAGGTTACGGATGAAACTTACCTTTCTGTGTAAAATGTGGCGAGGAACGGAGGAACCGAAGTGCTTCCCTCTTCGCTTGTCTTGTTCCTGGTCTGCTCGTTTTGAATTTTCAAGGCCACCAGATCACCACCCTCTTGACATCTCTAGACGACCATCAATAAAAAACGGATCTTTGCAAAGTGTTACGCATTTGTCATTGTCAGAATTGTTGATAAGACAAGTAAAACTGTCGTTTTCATTTCTGACGAGGGCCTGTGTTTGTGAGTTGTTTGATTGGCGAGGCTATGTCAATGAATCTATGGGTTCCTACTATGATATCAAAGTTTTTCGACCGAGACCGTTGTTTTCCGCGGTACTGAATCAAAAACAGACTCAGAATTAACCAAATTTTGCCCCTTTGGCTCGTCATAAAAAATCAGCCATACCTTCGATTCAAAGTATGTTTTCTGTTTCGTAATCAGCGTATTCAATACTATGAAAAGACACAACAAAACTTTTAGTGAAGAGGCACTTTAAGAATCAATGAGTAACAGCAAAAACATTCCGTAGCATTTTAAGTAATATTTTCATCAAATAAATCCGTAGACCTTTTTGGGGCACCCGGTAAGTAAAATATGTTGACTCGTAGTATCTCAAAATTACGTTATTAAATTTGGAATTTTCAGATATAACAGTTGTTAGTTTTTAGTAAGTTTTTACACAAAGTTATTAAAACTTTATTAAAGAGGTTTATCATCTTTTAAGCTGTTGATAAAGTCGCATTTCATATGAAAGAAACCGAGCAAAGAGATCTCGGGTTGCAAATGCCCATTCCAATTCATTTTCCAATACCAGTGTTTACAAATGACCCTAAAAATACTAAATAACTACATTGTGATGAATATGAATGTCAATATGCAAACTTACCAGTTCGCTTGTCTCGTGCTCGATACACAACACCATATGTACCCTCTTCAATTTTGTTTAACCACACGAACTCTTTTACATCTCTGCATCCCATAATGGCAGGGAAATAAGTCGGCTTCTTTAGTTCAATCGGAGATATTGGTGGCGATAGCTCCATCTCAGAACTAACTGGTGAAATGTCATCGTATTCATGTTCTGCACTTTTCCTATCCTCTTCTTTTTCATCTGGACTTATATCTTCTATAGCCCCTCTGATATGATCGTCCGAGTATGCACTACGAGGTCGTTTCGAGACTGTCATTTTTGTGTCCCTCTTTGAATCTTCTTCGTGACTATTTTCACCGTCTGACTTAATTCTTTCCTTGTTCTTTGTTTTACTTTTCTCTCGACGCCGTTTCTTTGTTTTTTCGCCACTGTCAGTTTTCGACAGTTTCTCCTTATCTCTCTTGGGCTCTTTTTCTTTGTAGTCCCAAGGTTCCTTTGGTTCTACAAATGATTTTGTCTTTTTCATTATTTGATCTTCTGCTCTATCTCTTGCTTCATTTTTCCGACGAAGAGATTCCTCTCTGATTTTTTCAACTCTTTCTTCCCTCTCTTTCTCTTTTCTAGCATGTCTATCTTCTTTGCGAGTTCTTTCTCTTTCTTGTTTCTCAACTTGAGATGCCTTGGAAGAAAGTTCTTCCCTTGTTGATCTTTTTTGCAATAACTTTCTTCGAAGATCTTCTTCAACTTTCTTCTTCTCGACGACAGATCTTGGCCTTGATTGGTCAAGTTCACTTCTCCTCTCTCTTTCAGATTTCCTGCCAAACTTTGTTTCTTCCCTATTTTTAGAAATTGCCCGTTTCTCCTGTTTTTGTTCATGACTGTCCTCGAATTTGTCACGTTTCCCTTTTTCTCTCTCTCTTAGCCTTTCATCTCTACTTCTTCTCTTCTCGTCTTTAGCCTTCAACCTTTCCTCTGACCTTTCTCCTTTCAATCTATCACTTTTCTTTTTTTCGCCCTTTGATCGACCCTTTTTTTCTTTCTCCTTTGTATCCTTCTTCTTAGATTCCCGTACTTGCGCTTGCTGTGGTGCTGCAATTTCTAAGTGATCGACAATTGGTTCATCACTTTCATTACCACTGTATTTTCGTTTTTCAGACATTTCACTTCTATCTCCTCCCTTCATTCTTTTCTTAAAAGACAGCAATTGCCGTTTGTCGACTGCCGTTTGTTTTTCATCTTCAAACTCTGATTCAGAGGTGTTAACTTCAATGTCCTCTGCAGCAACATCCTTCTGTTCTTTTGCATGCCCTTGATGCAAGAATGATTCACTTTTTACAACTTTAGATAAAACCTCTCTCTCATCAATTGAACTTGCATCATCAGAAACATTAACAATGATACTATCCTTTACCCTTGCTAGTTGTTGTGATTCTGGTTCTTTATCACTACTTTCCCCAATACTTGATGCATCACTTTCACTCCCTGAGTGGTAAGCTGGCTCGCCTGTACTTCTTTTCTCCTCCGTATAGAACTTTTCTTCCTCGTCTGTGCTCACGTTGTCGTCAGAGCTTGATGTTACTCTAACATCTCTGTAATTGCCATCTTTATCACCTAAAATAACATTTGAAAACACATTGTGTATTTGTTTGAGGTGAATTCTCCAAAAAATGGTGTCTCTTCAAGCAATAAATAATGTGTGTTACTAGATTTCATTTGGCGTTGTAGATTTAAATTTGAAATAGATGCAATTCGTCGTTCAGTATGAGAAAAACTGTCTAAAAAACTTACAAAAACTGTAAAAAATTTAATAGGAATATTAAGGTATCTGCAAGTCTTTTACAACATAGACAAATAATTTACTAGCTGACCAAGAATAAAGGAACCTAAAATTGAGAAATTTAGTTTTCATTTTGGCGTAAATGAAAATATACAAAATAAGCATATTAAAAATACAATGATATTATTGGTCTTAATTGAAAAAAAAGAGAACTCCTGGGTAAACAAAAAATATCCAAAGCTTAGTTTGCAATTTTTATACTTTAACATTGCCCTGAAAGCTTGTGTGATATCCCAAAATCTAAGTTAGCTTTTCGGACATCTTTCCATTTACTTTTTGCAGTTTAAAAGCCAACGCAATTTGTACTGCAGCTCTTCAAACGGCATGACATTTTTTGCTCCACCGGTAATATCAATGTATCAAGTCAAATCTCAATTTCAGTACCTGACAAAATGTCATCTGGTGCATGAGTGCTAATTTCTGCAATGTTAAAAGTATCAGCTTCATCAGAATTATCTTGATGATAACTAGGCTTGTTTGTATCTTCAATGGCCTCCTTGTCTCTGCTCACTGTTGATCCTCCCTTGGCGGTGTAGACCTCTTCGTCTGACTCATAATCATCAGAATAATTTTTGTGAGTCTTCTCACTGAACAATCCTTCAGATTCTACCTTTACAAATCTTGCTGGGGATTCACCTTCAGAACTTCTAACGTCACTCTCAATTTCACCTTCCTCCTTCTCATTTTTGTTAACACATCCTTCTATGTCATCGTTACTGCTGGCTGCATCTTTCCTACCTATGAATAAAACAATCACAATTTGCTGAATTTAAAAAAGGTTAAACTCTAAAGTTTTACACAATTTTTCTTAATTAAAATCATTTCTATAACATTTTAAAATTGTTTTGCAATTTAAACATAATTTAGCCTCATGCGTGGAGCTAACATGGTTTTTTAATTTATATTTCTAATCCAATGCTATCCGGATAAAGTATTATTCAAGACCTTATCACATAAGCAACATCCCAAGCAATTTAAATATAACAGATCTGTTATGTCCTCACAAACATAATGAATTCCCCTTGTTTTTAAGCTAGAGCTCCATCGCCCTTATTGAGCACACATGGCATGTACAGTACAGGCCATTCGTAACTTAACATAATTTCCTTGCCAAAGAATTCTTGCCAAAATTTCAACAGTCTTCAGAACTTTTAATTTTTTATCAAACAACTCTTTTCCATGAGGAAGTTTGGGGGACAACGAAATACTTCATTCATACTCTAAATATTATTCTTCCATGCACCACAAGAATTCTTACAGCCTTTCAGAGAACTGATAAAAATCTGTAAGAATTCTTGCTATGTTAAGTTACGAATGACCTGTACTGTATGTGACCTTGTTCAGACCTGCTTCCTGTAAATACATATAAAAGAAGGTTTGGCCTAGAAATTTGCAACAACAAAAAGCGTGTGAATAATTTGCTGATGACATTTCCTCAACTTTTTCTCGCTTTTGTTGTTGTTTGGCACTGCACAAAACCATTACAAACAAATGAACCAAGTTAACTGGAATTAAAATGTAAATGCCTTAAATTTTTTGTTTTTGCTCTTTCCAAGCCCCTTTTTCCTGGTTTACTCTTTGTTACTTTGTTTTTTACAAGTAAAAAATTAACTTAACTTTAGCTCTGCTTCTTGAAATTGAAATTCGAAGAAACCTTGAAAATTTCTTATCCATTCTGTGCTAGAGTGTGTCGTTAGTGATGGTCGGATTTGCTAAACATAGGCCTTTTGTGCACCCTTTAGGGCTTGTTGTTTTCGGAGTGGTTGATTATTAGAACGTTGATCCCAGTGGTTGATTTCTATCATTTTACAAATAAAGTTGAGGTAAGAGTTGAGGAATCATGTCAGTGTACATTTATGCCTTAAACTGTTGTTGTTGCTGTAACTTTGTGTGTGATTGTTTTGAAAGGTGCTCGATAGGGGCGAGAGGACTCTATAAAATCGAGTTTTGATCATTTTTAAAATTACCTGTTCGGATTTTTAAAATTCAAAACATATTTGGTCTATAGTTAGAAAATTGTAAATATTTATACTGTAAAAAGCTCTGAAGCTTTCTTACCTGTAGAGTGCAGTGAAGCAGGAGAAACTATGTTCTCATTTTCACTATCAGATGAGTCAATATCCATAACTGTGGGAAATAGTCTTGATTCTAAAAATAAGTAATCCATTAATTGACACAATATGCCAGTAAACTAATAGTAAAAACTTCAAAGCTGGTTTTATTTCTAGTAATTAATGGTAAACTCTGTTGGGTTTTGATGTCAATGATAAAATAGGCAACATGCCTTCTATTCGTCACCACTTGTCAGTTATGACTAGTGCTCTTAAGCATGTTGCATTAAAATTGTTGGTATTTTAAGCCCAAAATTTTTGAAAGCTGGCAAAAGAAATATATGTGTGCAAATATATACAAATCTGGATACAAATTTTTAAATAAAGACTTCCATTTGATTGGGTATACCTTAAAACTACATCTATATCTTATAAAACTATATCTTCAAGGCTGTTGTTGAATCCATCCTCACATACGGCGCATCTATGTGGACAATCACCAAACAACAAGAGAAATTATTAGATGGCACCTACACCCGCCTTCTCCGAGCTGCTCTTGATGTGAGTTGGAAAAGACGTATGACAAATAAACGCTTCTACGGACACCTACCCCCTACCTCCATCACAATTAGAGAAAGGAGACTGAAATTGACTGGCCATCTGTGGAGGAACAAAAATAAACTTGCCAGTAGCATCTTCTTATGGAGCCCCAGACACGGGAAAAGATCTATTGGAAGACCCCTGCACGTTTACACAGATCAACTGGTAGATGATACTGGTCTGAGCCTTGAGGACATTCCTACAGTGATGACTGATTGAATGGGTTGGAGGGAGCACATCAGGCGGAACCGAGAATTCTCAACCTGATGATGATGATACCTTAAAACAGCTTTCATATAAAAAACAAGTATAATCTGTAACAGAATCTGATAGAATTGGTTTTTGTGTTTAGAGTTTCAAAATTTTTCTAGTCAGTTTTCCATTAGGGAAACAAATTGTTTCCTGATTTGGTAACAAAACAGTTCAGATATTTCCCAATCAACTAACATTCTGTAAAATCTTGAAATGTTTCCCCAGGTAAAGATCCCATTCATTTCCAGTCTGCAGAGTATGGCACTTTTCGACGAGATCTCCGGTGTGCATGAAGAATTTTCTTTTGTTCTCTATTGTCAA
>JAYJMH010032600.1:0-16729 GCA_036873815.1 Phacellophora camtschatica
CTAATCACTGTGTAAAATTTGAAGAAAATCTGAGAGATTGACTTCAGATTGGTGGTTACACTTGACATGGAATGTCCCATATGCTAAATTAGAACCATTTGTGAGCAGCATATGTATCCCCACCCAGCTGTTAAGTGCCCCCATGCCATGGAAATAGCTAAGTTGTGAAAGTTGAAAATAAATGTTGGGTACTGTTTTGGCAATCTGAATGATGATATTAATAATGGGAGTCAAACTTTTTTATAAGATACTTTTGAATATAATTTCTTTTAAAATGGGCAGTTATAAGTAAGGTTTAAAGGCCTATTGCAACCTAAAACTTTACCTCCCAAATGGCAAATGCTCTTCTATCTGAAAAAGAATTTTAAGATATGAAGAACAAGACATTATTTTTTTAAATAGCAAATGCAGTAAAATTTCAATTCTGGGAAGGGGCTTTTGAAATGTCAAGAAAGACAGAGCGAACATCAAGGGATGGGTTACAATCAAAAGCAACATATATTGAATGAACAATCAATAGTAATTGGTTGATAGTAGAGTCATCAGGGTGGAAGCCGGATTGATTTTGATTTTGATTTAAAAGACTATTGCTATTAAGATGAAAATAAAGGCTGTCAAATATTAATTTTTCAAAACTTTTTCCAAAAATCGGTAGGAGCGACATAGGGCAATAGTTTTATTCAAATTTTTGCTATTCTTTTTATGAATCGGTACAACATTTGCTTTTTTTAAACTTAGTGGGGAAGATGCCTTGCTCCAGACAAGTATTGTATATTATATTAAGAGGAATAATATGAGTGTCTCATATTTTGTGGTGTTGGTTATCATTTGTCCACTCATATTTCGTGATGTTGGTTGTCACTGGGCAAACAGCAACCTCAGTTATTTTTCAGTTGATTTTGCCAACCAATGTATCAAACTTTAAGTGGATGTCTCTTTTATTGAACACTATTAAAACATAAACTTTGGATGTAAAACCTCTCCACAATGGCTTTGTAAAATTGTAGCTGTTTTTTCTGCGATACTAGTAATATTTTATGAAACCTTAATAAATGCTTAGATTAAATACAGCCTGTGGTAGCCCATCAACTTTGGTTGCTTTTTAATGTGCACCAACCCTATATTATTTATAGCTATCTAAATATTAAAAGGTTCCCAACATAGAAAAAGTTGATATTGCTTAAAAGCTCACAGGAAATCTGTAATTTGCAAAATAACCAAAAACGAAACATAAAAATTGCCAATATTGTCAGTTAAATTATCCAGTAATAATTGAATTAAATATGACTTTGAAAAAATATGTTTTTAGAGTTGCTCGTTAGATAATAGGTTAAAAAAAATATGTAAAATTATATAACCATACTGAATGACGGTTTTTTTTTTTTCAAATATCAATTTTATGTTACAGCAAGAATCACAGTTTGAAGTAACAGAATAATGGTTAAGATTTATTAGTATTCCACAAAGTATTGCAATGATGTCTGCAGCTGAGAGATTGCATTCTGCATCAAATGGCAATGAGCCATCAATGTATATCCAAAGACCATCATCAGGGCATTGTCAGGATATTTCACATATTTTGACAAGAATATTCAGAGATGAATTTACAAAAGATGCAATTGATCAAGCGACTGTTCAAAATTTGACAACATCCAAGAGTGGAAAATCAGGTTACCATGACAAATATGTTGAGAATCTATATCAGGTATGTTGAAATGTTTAATAGTAGATAAGCTGATTTTTGAAGTCTGATCTTTAAATTGCATCAATCAACTTTTACCTGAACCTAGTTAATTAGCTAATCAACTGATTTTAAAGTCTGATCTAAAAGTTACCTACTTCTTATACAAAGTTTTTGACTTCTAAGATATTTTTTTATTGTTATATGTGATGATATTTTTGATGATGTTCTTCTTGAATTTTTCACTTGGGATCCTTTTTCACCTTGAATATTAAAAAAAGACATTCAAGTTATATTTTACTGTTAATTTTTCTTTCTAATCATGGCAACAGATTCAGCAACAATGGGAGAAAAGAATTGAAGAAGCAACATCAATTGAAAAGCATCTAGAAGAAGCACACAAACTTGCAAGAGAAAGTGAATTAAAACAAAAGCAAAAGGCATCTGAAGATTTTGTCAACTATGAAGATCTTGGGCTTCCATCCGGTAAATATTTTATTATTTCCATCTGGTGAATATTTTGTTATCACACTCCTGGCCAATAGCTTTTAAGTGTGTGGGCTTCCATCTGGTAAATATTTCATTATTTCCAGCTGGTGGATATTTTGTTATAATACCGGCTGATAGCTTTTAAGTATGTGGGCTTCCATTTGATGAATATTTCATTATTTCCATCTGGTGAATATTTTGTTATCATACTGGCTGATAGCTTTTAAGTATGTGGGCTTCCATCTGGTAAATATTTCATTATTTCCAGCTGGTGGATATTTTGTTATCATACTGGCTGAGAGCTTTTAAGTATGTGGGCTTCCATCTGGTGAATATTTTATTATTTCCATCTGATGAATATTTTGTTATCATACTGGCTGATAGCTTTTAAGTATGTGGGCTTCCATCTGGTGAATATTTTATTATTTCCATCTGGTGAATATTTTGTTATCATACTGGCTGATAGCTTTTAAGTATGTCGGCTATTTTGTGTAGATTAGAGTAAGTTCACTGGACTTGTGTCCATGTAACCGAATTGGTAACATGTTAACATGGTCTCCGAAAAAAATAGCATTATAAGAAAAGCACATCTATCTCTTACATCGTATTTGTGAGTGTGAGTGATTGTATTTAACGCGCCGGCCTGCGAAAGTCTCAAAATGACTTGTTTCCAGCAGGGAACACGGGTGAACATGCCGCTTCCGGGCATGGGACCGCTGGCTTGACGTCCCCTCCGAAGGACGAGGAAACGAGCTGGTCAGTTGCCTGGAAGGTTACCCATCCAAGTGTTGACCCGCCTAAAGCATGCTTAACTTCAGTGATCTGACGGGAACTGTTCAGCATGCTCAGCCACTCGCTTTCTTCCTTGCTCATGAAATTCATTATTTAGAATGCTATATTTCATCGTTGTTGTCAGTGCCGAATCTTTTGCTTAAATAAATCTTTGTTTTCCATCTTTTGTTTTTTCCTTGCTATTGCCCAACGTTTCACCTTTCTATGAAACAAAAACAGTTGTGATGAATCTAAAAACGTACCTCATAAGGTGGAAAAAATGCAACCTTTCCTCTGTCAATGTGAACACATAAAGCAATGTTACTCTGCTGACCGAACGATACGATTTGATTTTGGAGTCCATTTCCGCCATCTGCTGTTGTCGATGTTAGACTTGAATCACGATCTGAATCAGAATCGTAACCTGTTTTCACATAGATACAAAACACGATAAACTCGTTATCAATATAGAAGATTAAATCGAGAATGAGAGCTCAACTAAAAGCATAATCGATGAAACAATTCACTTAAAATATTGGATAATAAGCATGGGGGAAATTGCTGTTCCCATGAGGCATCAAAACGTTCTGCTTTTTAAAACTGTGACGTAAAATATATTATTATTCGTCGTCTCTTAGAAGAAAATAAAATTGACAAAGAAAGTTATTTGAGAAGCAATATCATCTTTGAAGTGCACTTTACGACTTTTTACTCGCATTCAAACTGAATCTATAATAGTATGCACCAAAAATAAGTAATGAGAGAAAACGTATTAAAGGCATTAGTAGGCAGCAAGCTAGAAATCCCAGTCCAGGCTTTGCATTATTTTGTTCAAAGAATTAGCATACAAACCTCAAAAAGAATGATACAAAAAGTGAAATCTTCCATTAAAAATAAAGTGCTATGGGGTTTAATAAACGATTGCTCACATTACAGTCACCTCGTTTAAACTGATGCCAATTTTTAATATATATATAATAATTTTCGTTAAAATTCAATCAATTTTTGCCCTTGATGTGTACGCTGAGCGTAGTCAATGTTTTACTAATAAACAGGCCTATTCGCAAATAACATATTTATCTCTTGAGCAATGAAATACTGGAAATTACTAAAGGACCTACCATCTCGAACTCCGGATCGACACATGAAGAACTTCTGGTTCATTGGCATGCCAACTTGACTTGCAAGATTTACATGGATATTGGGTTGTATTTGTGAATACATAAAAGGATTCGTTTCAACCGGCGATGGAGCTGATGGTTCCCACATCAGCAAATCATTAAATAGCCTAAAAATTAAAAGAAATCGTAACAAAAACAAGCGTGCATTACCTTAACTCTTTCAACGTTTCTCTGAGTCGCATAGGGTATCATATGTATTTCTGAATACCTTATGAATTGAATTGCGAATATTTAGTGTAGAGTGTGTAATGTGTAGAGTGTGTAGTAGATACAACATAAAATAAACAAAAAACAACTATTTGATCAAAATCTGACATTTAGTTTGCTACTTATCAGCAAAAATGCTAAAATTACTCAGCTATGAAGCTGCTGAAAAATGCCTGAAAACCTTGATGAAAATCAGTAGATCTTCCTTTCGACCACGGCAAATGTTCTTTGTCTAAATGTGCCTTACGTGGTATCACTTTGGGAAATAAAAAGAATGGCCCGTTTCTTTCTTCCCTGAAATAAACGTATTTTTGTTTCTTTTGCCATCGTTGTTGCCAGGCAAAAACATTTTATCGATCTTGATCAAGGTTTTCAGAGGTTTTTAGACCTTTTTTGAGTGCTTTTTGTATGAACTCGCAGACTAAATATCCGATTTTGATCACATAATTTCTCATAGCCAGTTTTAGATCCTATCTACATGCTAGTTGTCAAATATGCAGAATCAGAAAAAGTTATCACAAATTTAAATATTCGTAAAACGTCATAACTTTTTTTTACATTCCCACCGGTATGTTGAAATCGGGAATGAATATATAAACATTCAATTTGAGATAAAAATTGCATTAAAATCAGGAAAATTACAGAAGATGAATGTAATCAATTTTAGATAAAAATTGCATTAAAATCAGGAAAATTACAGAAGATGAATGTAAATTATGAACTTGTATTCACAAATGTATGCAAAATACAAAGAAGAGAACGTTAAAATTCTAAAATTTCCCAATTTATTGTGTATATGAAAACATAACAAATACAAACAAGCAAAAGTTGTTTCCAACTCAATAACTCACCTGTTATAAATAAGCTCAAATGTGGCTTTGTCATGCAAGTTAAGCTCAAGATCAGGAATATTAAAACTGACAAAATATTTTCCAGTGGCCGATGCTATGTCTTGAAATTCGTTCATTTCTGGTATACTCCCAGGCATCACAAGCTGCCAATAAAAAATAAAAATACTGCATTAGTCTTTCAAAATTCAGTCATTTTAAATCTGCATCACATGTGAACGGGGCTTGTTTGTTTGAATAAAATCATCCCATCTTCCAGGTCATAAGCTGATATGAGCCTTTCGTTGATATGAAAAACCATCTCATGTGCTAAAAAGGCGAGAAATTGAAAAGGACTCAAATAAATCCATGCGTAGAACTGACGTTTTCATCCCAACATCCAGCATCTATGTAGGAAATTTCACCCCACCTGAGTGAGATCCCACCTTTCATAAAGTGGGACCTCGCCAAACCAGGCTAGCCCGTCTGCGACATAAACTAAAGAAGAAAAATGCACAAACTTCTATTTAGGAAGATGGGCTCTTCCATATGACTTCGTAGCCTGGAAAGAGGGACGATTTTCCTCACATAAACCCAAAAACGTGCTAATATATAACATACACAACAAACAAGGATAATTTAATGATTAATAAAACAAAGGTGAACCTTACTTATCGAAGTGCTCAAAGAAAACTCACTCGACTTTTGTTGTATTTAAATTACCATTCCGTTAATATATGACTATTTCGTGGTTAATATATGACTATTTCGTGGTTAACTGTTCCACATTAATTGATGAAAGAAATATTCCGAGATCAAAATACTCTTCTATATTATTTGATGAAAATATTTAGAGAGACTCTCCCTTATCATTTGACGTCGTGACACTTTCAAACCGTGCAATGCTTTGCAATGCAAATCTTCAGAACCCAGAAATTGCAAGCCAGCGAAAGTTAAACCACCATGCAATGCTTTGCAATGCAAATCTTCAGAACCCAGAAATTGCAAACAAGCGAAGGTTAATGGTTAATTATATACTATAACAGAACACTACAAGGGTGAATAATAATTAATAATCGTTAATATATAATTGTACCTCTTCCTTTTCAAACATTGCAGGGTTTGATGAAAAAGGAGATGGTTCTGCTTTAATCCATGGAAAGGACTCTTCCAAAGAATCAAATTGGGAATCAGGAGAATTTTTCGAATCTTTGTCTGTATCATCAAAAATGGATCTCGACGTTGCTGGTTGTTGGCATATCACTATTCTTAACAAAAAAGTAAGATCATGATTAAATACAACAGCATAGAGCAAAAATGCATTTACGGTGGTTTCTTAGTGTGATTTCTGTTTTCTTAGTGCCCACACCTTGGAAACTTGTACAACAGCTAATTTGTTTTCTCTTTTTTGGTATATCAGAGAGTACTGAAGATTTAGGATTTAGTGATTTATCAAAACAAAAGGAAAACAATAAAAAAAACAAAAGGTTCGACACTGAATAAAAGGGGCATTTTGTAAAACAAGGATAGATTTCACACTCTGAGTGTACTCAATCAAATCAAAATAAACGAAGAAATCATTTTGTTTATTAAGATTTCCTTGGCTGCGTTGAAGGTGCTGAAATCCATTTTTAACGATGGCAAATCTCATTGTCATATTTGAAACGGCAATCTTTTGTTTTACAAGTTTTCCCCTGTTGCACAGAACCTAACAATGGGATATACTCTCAGAAAAATTAATTTCACGCCTTTCAAGACAGCCAAGCAAAAATGCCATAAACAAAACTGCCGTTCTACTTATGAGTGTGAATATCCGTTATTTTCAATTGTTTTTGTGTGCTAGACCTGAAGTCTTTGATTTATAAAATCTGCCCTTGCTTAGTGTAATGAGTGGCTTTACTGATTAGCTTGAAACTGGGCAAATAAACTTATAAAATAATTCACAAAGTAAACAAAATGTCAAAGTTACCAAGGGAAAATGTTAAAAGTTACAGCAACAAAAATTACAAAATACCTTGGCCAGTCAAGATGCATTTCTTCCGAATCTTCTCCAGTTGTTGAAAATATATGTAAAAATGTCAAATCCTCGTCTTCGGATAATTTGAAAGAACCTACCAGAAATAAAAATTAATAAGCGAAAGATGAAAATTAACTTTTCTGAATGTGGATGATGATTATTTTCATAATTCAAAAGTCATCAATTTTAAATGTCATCATTCTCAAGGCATGCAATTGAAGATCCCAGTGCTAACCCTAAGCAGCCCTTGATTAACTTAACTTGAAATGCCATGTGCCACACACTTCACACTTATGACATTTAAAACAACACCTCCTTTTAACTTCTGGTAGCTAATAATTGAAAAATGTCTATATGGACTAATTATGCGGGTCACTCGATTCCAACTTTTGTTAACGTATTTCCTCTAATAAACGCCTAAAAATGAACGTCTATTTTTCTGACATGAAGAACAAATAAACGCATCCTTCTCATAAAGTCCACATCAACGTAAACATATAGACATTAGAATATTTCAAATCTATTTTAGACTTCTTGATTGCAAAACTGCAAAAATGTTTATAATTGATCACGATGTTACCTACCTTCGCCTTCTCTGAATCGTAACTCAAAAGAATGCGACATCTGAAACTGCGATAAAACAGTTTTGAATTCAAGATTTTGAAAGTTGAACTTGATGATTTCGCTTCTCAACGACTTCTGCCACCATTGTCCTTTATCGAAATCACTTGCAGGTCGAAGGTCTGGAATTGGAATTCTGGAAATAAAACAAACGATTCAATGAATCCGAAAGCACCACAACCTTCCCTACTCCCTCGAAAGGTTATAAAGCCCATTAATAAGCAGCGTAAATGTCATATTTTATAAGGTAAATTAATGTGGAATTGTATCGTTCTTTTTAAAAATGATTTCGTTAGCTAGTGTTAATTCTTTAAAAATGCTACCTTAGATAAAATATACTTGTTAGTTGGACATAAATAGATACAGTGGACATAAATCATTGCAACTGGTTCATTTAAAAATTCCCATTCAATGAACCGGTTCCAACGCATTTACCTCAACAAAAGAACCAGGTCTGGACACTTGACAGTAATGTCTGTCTTGCTATCAACATGTGAAGGACTCTCTTCCATTGCTTGATTGAAAGCAGTCTGACGATTCTGTGATAATTGAAGTGAAAGGCGGTTATAATTTGTAAAATTTGATTGAAAAAACAACGAACATATATGCATTTTAAATCTTTCCACACAATCGATAACATAGAAACATTAGAAAAACTCTAATTCATTCCTTGATAAATTATAATTAATTTTCAACCAGTTAAACTTTTCAGGTTCCCTTATTACATCACTTGGGAGGTTTAGATCCAGAACAAGTTTAAGAACGAGCACAACATGGAGAACAATTGAATTTAAAAGTTAAAAATTTGCAACGTGGAATTGACTATTTTTTGCCGTCTTTTGGAAAAACAAGCTGAATACTCCGAGAAGATAATTGGCTTAATTATGCTTGCTTGCTTTCGGTCGGCGCCTGTAAGACGACGGGATGAGATAAGACGCCACACAACTCTGTCCTCCATGCACCTTTCTAAATCTTCCACATTCTCCAAGTCCGTGTCTCTCAGCAGAGTATTCACATACGTTGTGGTTGGTCTTCCTTTCTTTCTCTCTCCATGTATTGGGATCCAAGTAATCAACTTCTGTGCTGGTGAACTTTTGTCTCTGAAGATATGTCCAGTTAATGCCAGTCTACGTTTCCTTATTGTTGTTGATACCTTCTCCAGGTGACCATAGAGAACTTCATTTTTCACTTTATCTTTCCAAGTTATGTTTAACACCATTCTGAGCATCCTGGTGTAGGTTCCATCCAGTTGTTTCTCTTCTGCTTTCGTGAGTGACCAAGTGGTACTTCCATAGAGAAGTATAGACTCTGTGGTAGCTGTATCTTAAGCTTTCTGTCTAGTTTGCTTTTCCAGATGTTTTTCATCTTTTTTAACGATTGCCACGCTAGAGCCTTCCGTACATTAATATCCCTTTCTTTGGAGCCTATCCAGCTTCCCAGGCACTTAAAATCCTGCTCACCAGTTTCTTCTACTATTGCCTGCATCAGTTTCTTTCCATCTTGTGTTTCATGTCCTCAGGATCTACGTTGAAGTACATAGCCTTGGTCTTCCTTGCATTTATTGAGAGACCAACTTCTCCACATTCAATTTCCACATTGCTCAATAGTTTCCTAGCTTGTTCAATATTATTGGACAGTAGAGCGATATCGTCTGCGAAGTCTAGGTCTGTCATGGTGATTGCTGGTACTCTTCTACTCCTCCTCTTCCTCAGTGTAAATCCAAGCTAATCATACTTTACCAACTTATATATTTCATATTGCAGTACATTTTTTGCATTAAACATCAATTTACTATTTCGCTCTTTCTTTTTGTTTATAAAGAAATTTACATAAAGTGTGCATCAGATCTAGTTGACTTACCTTTACAGACGGCATTCTGCAGTTCTAGCTGATTTACTGTCTTTACTTGTTTCATATTTACATAAATTGCGTGCAAAATCTAGCAATTCATCATTTCGTAGATTATTTCCACCTGTTATTCAATTCACAAGGGTGAAAGAAGTATTTGCTTCTACATTGGCTGTCGTTTATGAAAAGATAATAACAATAACGTTCATCTCTTTGAATCGTCTATGGCGCTTTTTTTCGACGGGGAATTTTGCTGCCAGTGAGTGTGCCATAGGGGGCTACTCGACTAATGGAAAACAATGAAAGCTCCATCATAGTTTCTTGAAAACATAGAATTATTCATTCTGAAAACTTTTGTGTATATATTTGTATGTAGCAAAGTTTTTTTTTACACCAAAGTTACGACAACCGCAAATAACAGAAAATATTTCACTTGACATTTTCACAAAAAATTCATACTTGAAACAATACTTGCATTTCTTTAAGGTTTTGAGTTTATTATTTTTAAACATCATAAATATTTAATTATTTGAGAAAAAAAAAATTATAAACAACTAGACTAATCAAAACCCCGAGCAGAGACCATCTGGAAAACCCCAAAACCCTTTCTATTATTAAAAATATGCTCATTCCTTGTCGTACGATCCTTATTTAAAAAAAATGCATATGTCCTGCTAAAGTTGCATCCACAGAGACGGACTACATAGACTTTACACAAAGACTACGAACCTGAACTAAGTTTAGTTCTGAGATGAGCCCAGGGGGAGGGTACTCATTACATTTGCATACAGGGGTGTGCGCGCCATATTTTTGGGTCTGAAATTTCAGTTAAAAGCCATATTTTTAGGAATAAAATTTTGTTAAAATCAATTGTTGGCAGGGTCGTTCCCCAAAGTTATACAAAACATTATTTAAACTGGAAATTGCTCACGGTGATCCATATTTCTAAGAAAATTTACCATCCATACTTTTGGGTAAGAAATGAATTACAGTTGAAATTGGCTATCTCGACTGTCCATTATTTCAAACATTAGCTATTTCAAACAAATTTACATTTTCTCATTCTCATTCTCTTTTGAACATCCTCTATTTCGACCACATTTCAATTTCCCGTGAGAGTTCGAGATAACTGTATAAATTTTTCATTGTACCCATATTTTCGGGTTTGAATTTTACCCTCAATACGAGCCATACGCACACCCCCATATGCAGATGTAATGAAGAACCAGCTAAGAGATCTTGTGAAGAAACTTTGTTCGTTTTCAGTGCAGCCATTTCACAACAAGATTAACACCTTTTTTGGAAGCATTCTTTTGAAATGATAAAACGAAGGAATCCGAAATACAAAATTCCATTGTAAAATATGGTATGATGAATTTTTAACTTTATTTCACCATTTTTTTTACGCTCGCAATTGATTCGCTATGGGGTGCAGAAAGTACGTACATACTGACAAAGTAAACCGATCGCACATCTATTATTATTGTCACCTTTTTCTGTTGTTTTTTTGCGTAAAAGGGGGATATGGCTCACAAAATATGCAAATTGGTGGGTACGTACTTTGCGGATATCCCCTATTGAAAATTGCCATGATTTTGCTGCCTTAACAACATGGCAGGGCCTAATTTAGTGTGGTCTTGTCCACACTATGTGGTCTTGAAAATTGAAAGTGTGGTGTTGAAAATAAGAAATAGTGGTCTTGAAAAATAATTTTGATTAAAATCTTTCAAAAAAGTCTCTTCCTAAGTGCTTCCTATCGTTTTACAAAATTGGCTTTTAAGTTTGGAATCAACACGTCCGCTCAAAAAACCAAATCCTAGTGCAACAAACAAGAATTAAAGGCATGTCACAAGGTTATTTGTCCTGATCTGTCCACATTAGATGTAGCACATAAATTAAGTTTAAAACTTCTGAGAGGGAATCGTTATGTTCAGAATTTCTTTTGCACGTATCTAAGAATATGGATGACTTCAAAACATTTGGTCCCTTGATCTATCACATGCAGCTCTTCTAAAAATCAACCCAATCAATTTCCATGAAAATCGAAACAGCAAGGCTAGTTTATTGTCATGTGTTCTAGGAGGCAGAGAAATTTCTTCAAAAGCAAAAGATCGAAAAAAACCAAAACTAAACCGCATCACGTTTTGACAGTTTTCATCAAAAGTCAATATATATTTTTGAAAGTTTATCACTTTTTACACTTTGGGTTAGTGGTCTTCATTATTAAAATGTTGAAAAAATTATTGAATGCTATGACTGGATCGCAATTATCCCACATTTCTACCCTTAATTAATGAATACGCTTTCGGGGGCTCGGCCCTCAGTCCCCCGGCCCAATGCATTGGTAAAGGACCAATTGCTATGAAGATTTAGATTCTTTAAATTATATTATTTATTATAATGCAAATAAATGTTTAGCTTGTAATACTGGTCAGATCAAAGTTTTCGAAAATATAGTTCATGTGCCAATCATCAAATTTAATTAATACTATTCTTCTGGCATAAGATCTGATGCACAAACTCACAATTCATGCCATGGGGTTTTGATTGGTCCGGTTATTAACATAAACAAAATTATCTCCAAAAGTGAGAAACAAGAGGGTTTGGAGTTATTGGCCATGCCATAAAACTTGCCGGAAAACGTAGAAAACGCCCGATACCGATTTTTGCTAATATTTATTTCTTCATACCATACTAAAATTATTTTTATAAAATATAGGCCTAAACACCTTTAAAAAAAGGTTTAACATCTGCAATTTTTGGAATGAAGTTACTTTTGATTTGTGATTTGATCTGTTAAATATTTCTACAAGCCTATTTGCCGCATCTGACCCACTAGGCACTACCAATGATATGACGATGACCCTGCAAAGGAAAGTTGTCAAAAATCTTGAATACAGTCGATTCCGGTTATAACCACACCAAATATTTCTATGAAAGTGTGACTGTAAGCGGAATTACCTATAAAAGCTGCATAAATAATAGAAAATCAATCTTTATTTTCGAAACAGTTGATCGATCACAATTAAACTGTGCAGCTATGTCCGCTACTTTTTGCAGCCTCAAGAATCTAAATTTTCTGCTTCGACGTAAGTTGTGTTCTCTTTGCTTTGAAATCAGCCATCATACGAAAAATTCAAATCTAAACTGAAGTGATCGGAAGAGTGCTTTGATTATTTACAAATTTATAATCATATGATATTGAAAATAACAACGTCATAGCTAAAAATAAATAGTTGCATCCGTGAAAGAAATGGTCGCGCAGAGAATAGAAAAGGAATCTAGTATCCGGAAACAACAAGCGAATACATTTGCGGTCATTTACAGATTATTACTTGTCTCGCCCCCGCCATATATTCACAGATGAATGAAACATCATGTGTATTAATAAAAGAATTCACCAAAGTTTTCGCCTAAATATGGCTGTATAAAGGATATTTCGCTATTATGGGAGGGTAAAATGTAGTGATTATACAGTAAAAACCCGCATATAAGAAACAAGAATTTCCATCCAGGGTATTGTTTCGTAAACAATAGGTCATTGTTTTATCTATTGTTCTCTCTAAAAAATCAGCCCGGAGGCTCTTAAAAGTGTGTTTCTTACATGCGGGTTTTTACTGTAAGCGGAGTGTGACAATAAGCGGAGTGACTGTAAGAGGAGTCCGTTTATAAGGGTTTGACCAGAACCAAATTCAGGAAATCGCAGGATGGTGATAATAACCGGAGTATGACTATAAGCGGAGTGAATATAACCGGAGTCGATTGTAGCAACAAATGAAACCTATCTGTAGTACATACTAGATAACATTATTGCGGAGGACACAAGCTCACATGTCCCTTTCGCCCTAGCAGCATGCGCTGACAAAAACGAAAACCTAGCAAAGTGGACAAATTTTGCAATATAGGCTTAAATATCTGCCCTGCATTACTTACAATAGCATTTGCAGGAATTCCTTCTTTCTGGTCTGGCAATTCAAAACGTTTCAACGTCGATTTTCTAATAGCTATTTTCGTTTCTCCTCCAGTCAAAAAAAATGTATAGAACTCATAAGAAGATCATAAGGAACTTTAAACTTTCAGAAGTAAAAAAGCCCTAAAATCAAACCCAATATAGAAATATCGAAAGTTGCCTAAGTATTTTATAAACAAAGTGTGTGCAGTCATCTACTTCATGCTAGCATGCGTGCAGATTTGAGAGACTTATACATGCAAGAATTGCATTATCGTGTGCCAGTGCAAGCTAAGCATGATATTTTGCTTAAAGTGCCTATAAACCTTTTGGGGAGTTTTTCTACATCAAAAGAGCATTCAAAAACATTAGGAATGGCGTTTACAGAATATTGCTATTTGTTTTAGTTTTTGAGTTATCTTTATGCAAATGAGAAAATCGATGATGTCATACCAGGAACTTGTGCATTGGCGAAACAGAAAGTCAACGAAATTATACAATTCTGTTGTGCTAAATGTGTTACCATGGCAAAAAGACAAAGTCCCAGACCGGTTTGTTCATTTTGAAAAATTCTTCAGGCTTTAAAGGCATGGATAAATTTTTAAAGTAATATGTAGAATTTTGTATCTATGCGGATGGTATAGCTAAGTATGCTCAGTGGATTCTAATAAAAAAACCGTCTCACAGAAAATGAAAATTTACGATTTACCAAAGAGAAACAAAGGGTCTGGAACTTACCGGGTGTCCCAAAATAATGGCTACGGATTTGATTGAGGCTGATAGTGAAAATATTACCTAAAATAATACAAAATGTTTTTGATGTTATGCATTGATCGTTAACTTAATCAAAAATACCTTGCTTGTCATTTGTGGTGCTTTGTAACTTGAGATATCAATTTTCAAAGTTGAAATTGTGTGTCACCGTCTAACCAGAGCTTTCGCATAATTGCCTAAATAAAAGTACTTGATTTGGGGGGATTCTGTTGTTCGTTTGTTCTTTTATCATTTTGGAAAATAACATTCTTACTGAACGAAGCTATTGTTGATTAAAAAACGATAATTTTTTTATAGGGTCTTGTGTAATTCATTGATGCAGTTCTTCATAAGTTATCCCTAAGGAATTAAAATCAAGTTACGATTTTAACAACACATTCAATTTCAATTTTCTTCTTTTTTCAATTGAATATGGCAACAATCTCGATGTCCATTGTTAAACAGCATGTAGGCTATGGATACCTTGCTTTTTTCAAATCAGGATCAAGGCGATTCCCCAAAATGACAGACTTTCGGTAGGCCATTCTGCAAAAGCTCTGGTTTGAGGGTGACATACAATTTCAGCTTCAAAAATTAATATCTCAACTTACAAGGCACCAAAAATGTGAAACAACGTATTTTTGATGAAGTTAGGAATCAGTGAGTAACATTAAATACATTTCATAGCAATTTAGGTAATATTGTCATCGTCAGACGGAATCAAATCCGTAGCCTTTTTATGGGATACCCGGTAGTTAGCTATCAAAAATTACTTGAAAAACAATTAGAAGAAGAAGCAACTTTTGACAAAACCTTCTCTATTATTGTTTGTCATTATTTTTTAAATTTTATGCAAAACTGCAGGCTACCTCAGATCCTACTACTAGACCAGATCTCAAATCTATAGGTAAAGTCTGCACGCAGGCTAGATCTGAGGCTGGAAATATGCTTTATCCTCTCATGAGAAAAAAGAGGGCAACTTAGCAGCATCACTTTTCATCTTGAGATTTGACTAAAATTTTAAGCTGCTCTGTCAAGTCATGTATAAAATGTTTTGATAACCTTGTAAAGTACTGTGTGTATGTCACTGAGAAGAAAAACGATATTATGGATAAATTTCGCAAGACAAGAACGCCTGGAAGAAATCTTTGGAAAACGAATCAGCTAGAAATATATCTTTCCAAAAGTAAAATAAAACACCTATAGTCAAAAGAAGACTCCTACGAATGTCAACAAACTAAAGAATACTGTTCACTTTTTTGGGTTTAAACTAACCCTCTTCTGAAACTGGAAGATGGAATGGTAATCTTGAATTATTGTAAGACTTAGATCTGGAGCAAGCCCAACCGTTGGAGGAGTATGTTTTGTTTGAGCCAGCAAAAAAATACCGAAATTCGAATCAGGGGTATCCAATATCGAATATCTAATTAATCCAAATCAAATTTGTCGTTGTGCTATGTTTTGAGCCAATCTTAAGGGCGTGGTCACAAACATTTTTTACAGGGGAATACCCTGGACTCGCATCGCTCGCCTGTCGACTTCAAGCCCCCTTCCAGCCCCTTCGTCGGAAAAATCTTAGCGCCATTCTTACGCCCAACCTATTGCTATATTGTTTAAAAGCTCAATAGAAGATAGAATACCCCGTATCAAAACATATTCACTCCATTGGCCGCGCGGTTGCAAATCAATGGTAGAATAGAACAATCGGGGAAGCGAACGATAATGGAAGCAAATAATCTATTGTAATCTTGTTTTTTAATTTTAGTTTTTAGAGTACCATTTACAAATTGTTGTATTTGGTCGATCATCAACGAAACTAGAAGTAACTATCCGTTAGTTAGTGCGCGCATTCTGATTAACACTTAATAAATGTTATTTAAATAAGACAGTATCTCACAAGTTAAACAAACTTTCCTTGCCAGCGAAAAACTTCTCATCTAAGAACCCACAAAAGGAAAAAGACATTTTAGAATAAAACACAAAATAAAACAAGAAATAATAACATGCCAAGTCAATCCTGGGACAGTATGATCTATTACACATAAATGTATAGATTATATTCAGCTTGCAATTAACAGCACAAAAATTTGCTAACTTTTTGGTAAAATGAAAAAGAAATTAATGGAAAGCATGACATTATATGTACTACTCTATACACTGATATGATGTGCGCTCTGAAAATTTTGGGTAATGGGGATGTATGGCCGGAATAGATGCTTTTTTCCTTCATTTTACCTGAGAATGGGTATGTTTTTTGAGAACTTTTACCTGAGATTGTTTTTTTTTCAATAAATTTACTGGAAAATTGATGTGTTTCTAATAAATTTATCCGAGAATGGGTTCATTCTCTAAAATTCCACCTTGAATTTTCAATCAAAAATAAAT
>JAYJMH010032611.1:0-16729 GCA_036873815.1 Phacellophora camtschatica
ATGGAAATTCATAGATTGACTAACTTTTTCATTCCCAATCCGAATCTCAAGTCAAAAAATTAATATCTTGAACTTTTTTAAAATTCCCAAAATGGCGGACTTTCGTTAAAGTGGTGTATTCGAACAAATGTTTAAAGCCCGCTCTCCTGTCAGTATTTGAAATAGGGATTTTGACTACGAGAAGATATGCTGTAAGAAGATATTTGACTACAAGAAGATGTTTGATTACAAGAAGATATGTTATCATACTTTATCAAATTCAAAACAGGGGGGAATTTTGTAAAATTTTGCAAAACATGTAACGTTTTACGAAATTTTCTCATGTTATATAATTGACAATGCATTGCTCTGTATCCTAGTGCAAGGCAACAGAGGCGGAAATTTAGTTTTAATTTAGGGTGTCAAACTCTAGAAAATGGCTCAAATTTCCGACAGAAGCCTCCAAAATGACGTGTTTTTACAGATAATTAGGCAAGACTTTTTTTGGGGGGGGGGGGCTGCATGCTCCCCGAACCCCCATATTTCCCACCTCTGACAACACAATTAACGTGAATAATCGTTTTTATTTTATATATATCTATTTTATTTAATATTTAAACTATACATCTACCATAAATATACATGTTAATCTAACCACCATATTCATATCCCCATTCATATTTACAAAATCATGTTGTCATAGTACCTGCTTGCTTTGTTTTATGTACATCATCGTTATTCATGTTCCAACTGGTGACTGGTTCAACTTTAAGCCCCTGTCTTGCATTCTACAATGTATAATTGATGTGCACAATGATAGTTATTGTAGAATTATGTAAGGAATGTGTGCAAAATGTCGAAACAGCGACAGAAACACAAATTTAGAATATTCTTGTAAGACAGATTTACTTCAAGGAAAAGCGTAGATTCTAGTAAATATGCTTCGAGGAAGAGCCGTTAAAATTGTTAAATATATGTTTTGTTTATTAGTTTTGCAGTTCTGGTGAGTTATATTTGAGTTCCCGCGCTTTATTGCTCTGTATTTGGGCACGTCATTTGTTTTTGAATGTTGGTTAATGTAGGCCTACATGGACAGTGACTTTTATGGATGACTATAAATCTTAAAATTCAGGCAATGCGCAAAGCACTGCTCTATTTTTTAGGCCTTTAAGTAATTTCATTTGTGCACGCTTTTTATGAAACGACTTTTATACGAAACGCCAGGCTGAGATTTTGGTCGATATTTTTGCTATCTCCCAAATTACTTACGTTGAGTACAAAAAGTATGGAGCCGTTCAGCTTTTGACCTGCAACACACTTTAAAGATATTTTTGAGAAAGGTGGGAGGGTAGTAAGTTTGTAAAATATTGTCCAGCAATATAAACAAATCGAGGCTGAAATCGAAGAAAGCTGTTATGATAAAAAGTGTGTTTCGTGAAAGAGAATTTTGCCAAACGCAAATTTAGCCCAGTGGGCTGCATAATATATTTTGGGTACGGGTTTGTGCCATTCATAGGTGGGCTGGAAGCCTAAAAGTCCCCATAAAACTAGGTACCTGATAGGGATTTTTAGGAAATCATGAAAAATACAGTAATGTGGGTACTTTTCTCTGAAAACTGAGCGCAGATCCGGTCAGATCGCAAGCCATGTACCCTTCCCCTCCGGGAAATGTTGCAATATTATTGTCGTTGCTACTGATAAGCCATTGACACTAAATATCTAAAACAGCCTTCAGCCTTAGTCATTAGAACAATGTGTGTATTTTGTAATTAAGATTTGAGTATTGTTGACCGGTAAATCTGCAATAGTCTAGAGATGACTTGGGACACTAGCCATACATTATCATTCGCAAACTCCAGGAAGTTGGTATTCATTTTAGCAACTTCTGAAGGATAGAAAGCTGAATGAAGGCAGTGAGCTTTTGGAGACGTGGCTCGAACTCCCGTCGCTCAAATGAGAGGCATAGGTGCTAGCCACTGCTAGCAATTCAAACAGTAGCTTCGATTAGCTTATGTTACATTTAAAATTGCTTAGTTCTCAGTGTAGAAAGACAGAATTTCTTTGAAACCTTTGCTCCAGAGTTATTTTCCAAAACAAATACCCCTGGTAGTTCCTTGTGTCGATTTTTTGGCGGTATTATTTTGATCTATACGACAAAGGAGGATAATCAATACTTGAAGGCCATTGAAATCGTTGAAATACGGAGATTTTGTTTTTTTTATTCTTTTGTTTGCGCCACTGAACACTCAAAAAACTCAAGTAGAAACCTGGGTATTTTTTTGAGGCATTCCTGGGCACGTTGTTGAATTTCTTCGCTTTTTTTAATTACTCAATGTAATTTATTTATGCAGCATTACGCCAACAACGCCGAGCAGTGTACCACAAGCAGCAAAGTCCCTCGGGATCACAGTTTCCAACTCAACGTTCCGTTTGGAAAGCCTGATACCAGAAAATACCTTTGTCGACAGTCAAACAGGGACGACAAAATATCTAACACTGCATCTTTTCAATGAAGATGGCACTGTACTTAGTAAACGTTCTTGGATTTCGTTACAGCAGCAAATTCCTGGAAAACCGAAACATCTAAACATTTACTCTTCGAGAGCAATATTTGATTCCCAACCCTCTGAAGGATATAAATACAGATTAAGTGCAATTGACAGCAATGGCAATGAAAATCATACTACCCTTGTAATAAAGTTCAGTGGACCAGTCGCTGAACCAAATTACGTCAGAACAATTGTAAGTGATCATGAGTTAAGGAAATCATAATGTTTGTTTTTATACCATGTTTCTCTGCCTTCATCTCCCTTCACCTCTCTTGTTTTTCCTTCTTTGCACTTAATTTTTAAATTCGCAATGGCCATTCTATTTTTATCCTAAGTCGGAAACAGTCTTGTTCATTATTATGAAAACAAAGTTGACCGTTGCAAATTCTAAAATTAAGTAAATGTAATGTTTAATGTATTGTACATAATAACCCCATGTACTTTCGTATATTGGCTGGATGTGCATGCTTACTAAAAAGTACAAAAGAAAAACAAGAGTGATAGCAGGGAGGAGCATTCGATTCCTTAAAACACTGCCCCGCCACTGCCAGCTTGCCCCAGATTTAAAGGAAAATTTGAGATAGCGTATGTTGACCATATTATTTCGGTCTCAGAAATAGTCCCGGTCTTGGGAATAGTCCGGCTAGCCGAAACAAGATGGTTTTCTTATCTGACCACAACCTATAGAAATTTCACTGTTTTTTATGGAGTGCCTAATCTTGTCAGTGAAAGTATTCTCGGCTATCAGAATACATTTTTTTCATTGTTTCTGACGAACTTTAAAAATATATCAAAAATATCGTTAATTTTTTTCTCAGAGACTAACGTCAAGCACGAGTGTGTTTGTAGCAACGTACAAAGACGTTGACATCCTCTTCAACTTGCTAAGCAGATTGGCACCATACCTTGGCGTAGATGCAAATAATATGGTTAACCGTATGTTATCGGTTACACGAGTGGGCACATCATCGTCAACCATTGATTACACATTTAGCGTCAGAAGCCTCATCGGAAGTAGCTGCAACACAACCGCTTTAGTCAACCTTCGTGAAAAACTGTTGGGTACAACAGCGGAACAAAACTTTAGACAAGCACTTTTGCCTCCCTTTACTGTTGTATCAAGTGGAAATGACGTTTTCCAGCAAGCATGCAGCCACATTTCTGCCAGTGCTTCCGTAGTCAATATTGCATTCGGTACGCGCACAGTCAAAGTTGGTCAATATTTTTCATGGACGATTTTTTCCACTATGTTCCAGTCACCAGCTGGTAGCAACATGCGATTGAAGATAAGTCTTTATTTTTTCAACAACACAATTGTACCTTCAAACTATTGGATTGGACTAAGCGGGGAATATCTTGATCAGAATGTTCAAATCAGAGGCTTGGCAAACTTGCAAGTATCTAGCGCTCAAAGTTATTATGGCTTCAAGCTTGTTGCGACTACGCCATTGTTGGTTGATACTTTTCAAAATATACAGTTTAATTTGGACAAAAGCTTTGCAACAGTTTTGGTGTCTGTTACATTCACCCAGTACTCGATGATAACGACAAATTACATTACATTTGCAAATTCTTTTGTGTCATTCATGAGCTCCTACCTCAGCCTCAGCTCTTCGTCGATAATTCTGTTAGATTTCAAAATGGCATCGTCGTCAACGTCAGTTGTATGGTCAATCTCCACTCTTCTAAAAACACCATGCAATGTAACAGATTTGCAAAATTTACAGGAGAAATTACTTGACAATGGTCAAATAAAAACTGGTCTGCGTAACGGACTCTCAGCGACTGTGAATTTCTCCCCGTCAACAGCGGATATAAAACCGTTTGGCAGCTGCGATCCTCCAAAAATCAATGTTCAAATTCCAACTTTATATGTGCCAAGGTATGGCTCCTTAGAATACACTGTCCCTTACAATACATTTTCAGATGGCACAGACGGATACAGCCTTAAGATGGTTTTGCTGAATAAAAATGGAAAGGACTTGTCGCCGCAATCTTGGATCTGGTTCAACAACAGCAGTAGAACAATTTCTGGTTTTCCAGAACAAGTCTCATCCGTATCAAGGCAACTTTATTTGTTTCGAGGAATTGATAGTGACGGTGGTTTTATCGATCAAAATATCACAGTGATAAAAAACTGGACTGCTCCGTCTTATACTCTTTCATACAAAGTAATATTTACTTTTGATTCAAGTGTTCTCCCGTATGCAAATATCATTGTAACTTTTCTAAAAAAACTCAAATCGTACTTCGGACAACCAATTTCACAAGATGTCATAATTTTCCAAGTAGCTTTTGTGTCAGAAAATAGCAAGGTTATTTTGTCCTTCCAAAACACATCGCTTCGGACAGATATCTGTGATGTTACTGCACATAACCAAATTTTACCGCTGCTTAAGAAATCACGTTATGGGTCAGTTCCAAGCCCGTCTTTTGTAACAGCAATGCGGCCATCTTTTACAGTTTTGGAAACGGAAGAACAGGTAAAAGGCAATTGTCTTGTAATAAACAGAAAGTCGCCTCAACTGTTCATTGGAGACAGTAAAGTGGTTCAATTTGTGACAGCTACGAAAATCGCCTCTTATTGCAGACCCAGTGCTTATGTTGTCCCAATAAAGACATTCCAAGACGAAGAAGAAGGGTATACACGTAACTTAAAGGTTACCTTAGCAGACGTAAACAGACAACCATTACCTCTCAGCACATGGGTTAATATTAATCAAACAACGCAGATTATTTACGCTGTTCCTACAGATAACACCACTGCCGGTGTTATTTATCACTACTGGCTTGTTGCAACTGACAACGATGGCAAATCAGGCAGAGTTCCATTAGCGTTTACTGCCAATGGAGTCTCTTCAGCTGGTTACTATAATATCACGATGATATTAAATGTCTTGACAGGCATTACGACCAATCCATATCCTCTTCAGTTGTCTCGTTTATACGAAAAAACTTCAAGAATTCTGCCTTTAGGATTGAATATTCATACCCATTCATATAAGGTGGAAGGGAACACTGCTGAATGGGTATGGAGTCTCTGTGGCATGAACAATGGTTTCTGCAATCGTACATCAATCACCGAACTCCGCAGAATCATTTTTGAAATCGGAACGAAAAACGTGAACCCAGCTCTTGCCTCACTATTTAAAGGCGACTTTACTCTAACAGGTGTTGCTGAAGCCGTTGGGCAACATTGTGTCGAAGAACCTCCAACAGTGCTGCAAAAAATCCCAACACTTTCAATAGGGTTTTGCGGAGAATTTAATTATAAAATTCCAGCAAATACGTTTAGAGATAAACAGGGCAGGAATACAACACAGATGCAGCTTACTCTATACCACATCAATGGTGCCGTAATTGATCCACGTTTTTGGCTTCAGTTTGATTCAAATTCACAACAAATTAAAGCCGTTCTAGAAAAAGAACAATCCGTGAGTTCATACCCGAAAAAGCATTCATTTGTTTTGAAATCAATTGATGCATCTGGCCTTTCATCGAATACTACGGTAAACATAGAGATAAATGCCACTTTTCCAAGTTACAGTCATTATTTTACACTTCAAACAGCATACACAACACCAACAAGCTCCGGATTAATGTACACTTTTGCAACGAAATTCGAAAGTTTCATTCATAGCAATAGACACAGCTTTATGGCTATCAGTCAGACAGTGGCAGCGAGCAAAAAGTTGATTATTACCTGGTCTAATTGCTATCTGAGGTACGATCCGTGTGATGTACTTGGTATTAAACAGACGAGAGACAAGCTGCTGACCAGTACTGGTACTTTGAAAGACGAGTTTAAGCAAGCAATGCTTCCCGAGTTTGATCAGTTGTTCTTGACAGAAACAAATATAGGTCCTTGTGCGCGAGGCGATAACCCACCAGTTGTGGACGTTCCTTTGGGACCGATATCGGTAACAATTTGCCAGACGTATAACAAAACGATACCTGAAAGAACTTTCAAAGACGTGGAACAAGGCAACGCACGTTCTCTGAGCTTGAAACTGAAAGAAAATGTGTACAATTGGATTTATTTTGATTCGAAAACTCAGAGCTTGTCAGTTTTAGCCACAAATGAAGTAGCACGCAGTCTTGTTACCAGGTCTGTTTCAGTAGTTTTGACAGCAACGGACCTTAATCAGCAAGAAGCGCAACAAAATATCATCATTAATATCGTGCTTCCAACTAAGAACGCAACTCATTCCATTTCGATGCAATATAGGATAACGTCAGCTCCACAACACGGAAGTTTTGTTTATTTATACGAGAGAATGAGGAATAATATCGTCAAATATTTTAGTACTGCTCCAAGCCTTCTTACTTCAGTGGAGTATGCTGTGTTACCAAGTACCATAACATTGAACACTGTAATGACAGCCACGTGGAGTAGCTGCTCGATGAAACGAGATGTGTGTGAATCAAACTTAATAGCCAGCTTGACGAATAAGATTAAAACTAGCAGTTCTATAAACCAAGCGTTTAAGTCAGCGCTACAATCAAACATAGATCTTATTTCAGTTAGTATTTCATCTAAAGGCATATGCAAAGTTCTCACCACACCTCCTATCGTGCAAAACCCTCTTCCGATTATTGGCATAAGTTATTGCGGCTATACAGTTTACCAAGTGCCTTCGAATACATTTTACGACGAAATTGATGGCAACACTCGCAAATTAGCGCTAACCTTTCTTACCTCTACGAATCAACCAGTTACAGATAAGTGGGTTTATTTCGATACATCGACACAGACATTCCGAATCGTCTTATCCGGCGATTCCATCGCTAACCTTCCGATCCCAAGCATTCTGTCGTACAAACTAAAAGCAACCAGCAATCGGGCACTCGACGTAACAGCTGATGTGAAATTTCGCGTAGCGATGCAACAGCCTAACGTAAGCTTTGTCATAAAACTAAACTTTGCATGGGCGGGAAATGCCATCAGCAGAAATCACATTTTGGCAACCGTAGCTGACAGATTAACAACTTACTTAGGAAGTGGATCAAACGATGTTTATTATGTAGCAGTCCAGGGATTTTCAAGTACTTATTATTCTGTCAAAATTGGTAATTGCTCTATGAGGTATTCACCGTGTGACAGAGCGGGTTTGAATGCAATTGGCTCAAAAATCAGAGACACATATGGCTTTACACAGGCATTTAAAAAAGCGATGGGTAATTCAATATACATCTCGTCCGTGCAATTAATTGAGATAGGCCCTTGCATTGCAACCAATTCCCCACCAATTGTAAAGAAGCATCTTGGGAAACTAGAAGTTTCTCCGTGTTCAAGCTTTAATTTTACCATCCCACCTGGAACTTTCAGTGATGAAGAAGACCCATCTTTGACATTATCAGTTACAAAAGTAAACGGTGTCCCGGTCAGTGGAAATTATCAGTGGCTCTTCATTGGTGGCCAGGTTTTGTTTGGAATAGTTACGGACATAGTGCTGAAAAACAAACCTCCAACTGGTTATAACCTGACCATTAGAGGTACAGATAACGGTAAGCTATTTGTAGAGACATATTTGATTGTAACCACTGTTGGTGAGCGTCCTCAGGAATTTTATCAGTTTTCTATGGAAATAGCCAGAGCCACAATCCTTCCTCAATTTGCAGAAGAAAGAGAAGTCATAAGAATTTTAAATTCTTACTTTAAATCAAATTTCACAAACATCTTGTCTTACGTAGATTCAGGTACGTCAGCTAACACCATAACAGTAAGATGCAGTATTTGTGCTCTGAAGAAAAAATGCGACGCATCAGCAGCTTCGAAGTATTTCAACAGAATCAAAACACCACAAAACACCGTTCCTGTTGAATTGTCTAGCAAATTTCCTGCCAGATATACAATAGTTTCAACCGCGGTATACACAGCAGCGCGATGTCAGCAGCCGCTAAATCCTCCTCAGCCTCTTGTATCAACTTGGAAGATTAAGGCTTCGTATTGTGGTGGGTTCAGGGCAGTCATACCAAGTAATTTGTTTCGTGATCCAGAAGATGGAAACACTAGAAATCTTTTGCTTGAACTCTATTTAAACACGAAGACAACTCTTCCTTCAAGCTACTGGGTTCAAATAAACAAAACTTCTCAAGTTATATATGGTTCGCCGACTAGAGCTTTCACTCTGTCGTACACTGCGACAACAAACATCACATTGGTAGCCACTGACAAAACTGGTTTGGAGGGCTCGGTCAGTGTGAAATTTTCTTTCAAAACTTACCCAGAGCCGAGATACATATTTAGATTTGTGTATCAGAGCACCTTTACGTATTCAAATTTTGTAGACGAAGTAGTGGCATTTTCCACTTTGTATAAATTATATCTCAAAGATACGGTACAGTCACGATTCGGATTTATCGGCCATACAATGGCACCAGCTGGAATGCATTTCATTGACTATGCGAACTGCTCAATTTCCTATGACCCATGTGACATCGCAGCATTAAAAGTGATTAAAGATCTTGTTCTTAGTGCAAATAGCTTGCCAATATCAGCTTTCAAAAATGCTATGTTGCCGTTTAAGATCAACTTTGGCAGAGTTGATGTGCTTAGCCCGTGCACAGGCGTCAAGAATAATCCGCCCATTGTCGTAAACAAAATAAAAATTCTTAACATATCCATATGCAGCGGATTTTCATTCGTCATACCAGTTAATACGTTTTATGACACGGAAGATGGTGGGACTAGGAAGTTGACACTGAGTTTAATGGACGGAAAAAATCAGGCTTTATCTTCAAATTTTTGGATGCAATTCAACGTAGTCTCACAAACAATTACTGCATTTCCTACAGCAACTTTGGCACTCTCGCAAACGGTATCTGGATACTCGTTTGTTTTGGTGGCTACAGACAGCACCAGTCTGTCTGCATCAAACGCATTCCACGTTCAGATGTTTGGCCCGTCACAGGTATTAAAAGATTGTCAAATACAGATATTGTTCAGCACGGTTTCGTCAGGCAGCGGCAGCAGCAACATCAGAACAAACAATGCCTTAATTCAAACTGTAGTATCTGGTCTTCAGTCATACTTTTCAATCAGAAATACAGAAATTGGTTTGGTTAATTTTGTACGGCATTCTAACTCCCGATTTACTTTCTCTTGGAGTTACTGCTCTGTTAGTTACTACTTGTCGTCGTCCTCATCCTCATCAGCGTCATCGTCATCACAACAAATAACGATGAATTATCAAGCATTTGCTACCCGTATATTAACAAAGCTCTTCCAAAATGATCGAAGAACCGTGAAAACTGCATTTTATTCTGCCTTTACTGGTCTATCAGTCGTGTCTGCAAATACTGTATTTACGGGTGTTTGCCAAAACTTGCCTCCAATCGTACCTTCAGCAACAGAACTTCGTTTCAATGTAAATAATTGTGGATACCAGAAAGAGGTCATTCAAGAAGGGTTGTTCTTCGACTTTGAAGATGGGAAAACGTTCAGCTTAAAGTTAGAAATTTTGAATAGTAAAAATGAAACAGTTGGAACCGACAGTTGGGTTAATCTTGATAAAATAACTCATAACTTATTGATATCTCTTCGGGATAACCAAAGAACTTCGAGTCAGGTAAACTTCATATTTTACATAAAGGCAACCGATTCTGGTAAAAAAAGTACTTCATTGCCTATTTATCTTCGAAAATTGTCTCCTACAACAACCAGATCACCTTTTTTGATGACATTTGAATACAAAATATCAAAAGCTTACTCCGAGGAAATTTATGTTAACGAAAGCATTGAGTTAAGTGACAAGACAGCATATCTATACGCGTTAAGTAATGGTAAAAACATAATAACGAGTCAATATATAGATCAAAAAGCACCATATGCCACTCGTAGTTTCTCGTGGTTACCATGCCAACATCAATCTTGCAGTACATCCACCACTTTGCAAAAAACGATGCAACTTTTTACTTCATCAAGCGCAGGAACTTTAACTTCATTTCAGAATGCTTATTTTCCAAACTATGTATTTCAAAGAGCATACTTCTCGACATCTTGCGAAGTACCAGGTCTTCCACCGTCTGTTCCGGGTGCAAAGTTGGTGATTAACATAACAATGTGCTCTTTGTTTGTACACAAACTAGCGGATGACACGTTTGTTGATAGCATTGATGGAAGAATGAAAAATATGAAAATTAAAATTCTTGATGCAAATAAAAAGCCATTGTCAGCTAATTCCTGGATACAATTGAACACGGCAACATTGGAAATATACGCAATTTACCAAAGCTCAATGCTGCCTGAATACAATCCAGAATCCCCGCTAAGTTCTGTAATTTCCGTTTCAAACAGATTTTATCTGGAAGCAACGAACAGCCATGGATTAAAATCCTACAAACAATTGCAAGCAAATGTTTTAGATTATCCATACACCAGTGACTGTTACGTATCCTTGACAATAAAGAGAAAGTTTGGTAGCTCTCAGTTATCCAATTTAGATGTTCTGTATACTCTCGTCAGTTCAATTAGGAATTATTATCAAGATCAGACTGTAGGGATCAAAGTTTATAAGTTTACCAAACTGAGTTCTTTTTCATATTCTCTTGTCTTTAGCAACTGTTCTTTCGCCTTCTCGTCTATGCAGACAGCAAAAAATGGCCTTAACAATTCCCACAAGTCAATGATCACGGCCATATTTTCAAGAATGATTCAAAGTAACGGTCTTCCTCGTGCAACTTTTGTTTCTTTCTTGCAGTCAAATGGTTTTGGTTTGCTTAACATCAATACGTCTTACAGCTGTATAGAAGAGCCACCTTATTCTAATATTTCAAAGATTAGAAACTATGGTTTCTTGTGCAAAGAACTCAGAGATATGCTGGGGCCTGATATCTTTAAGGACAAGCGAGACGGAACAAATTTGAAGCTTTCTCTGCGCTACAGGGATAATGTAATAGTGTCTCCAAATGAATGGGTTCAGCTAGATCCAATCAAAAGGATTGTTTACGGATCTGTTACGATAATGGTGAAACTTTTACAACCGACCTTTTCAGGATACTATTATCTGTTAGTCGCTACTGACTCATCAGGCCGAACTGCTAGAATTCCATATCTGATTAAAATAACCAACGCCGCTCCAATTAAGCACGTAAGGTTTTTCTTAGGTTTCAGTACCATCTTCAATGAATTTTCTAGGACAGCTGACGTCCTTTTGAACATAACGAGGAAACTTGGGAAATTTCTCGATAACAGCAATGATGCGGCGAACCTCATAATCTTCTCTTATCACGCTTTCAGAGAGATCTCTTGGGAGCATTGCTTATTGCAGTGTACACCTGCAAAAATGACACCTATTATTAATAAATTACAACAACAACCTTTCAAGACTACTCCAAGTAATGCTCTTGTGGCAGCTTTGGGACCAGAGTTCACACCATATTACATGTATATTCAAGGGCCTAAATGCATCGAGTCAACAACAACAGTGGTTATTGTTGTTAAATACATACCAGTAACTAAACAGTCGGTCTGTGGATTGATAAATTACAGAATTCCTGCTGATCTGTTTAGTAATTCATTGGGCGAAAGAACTAGAGACTTTCGTCTAAATCTGAAAACTTCTTCTGGGGCATACATCAAAGACAATTCTTTCTTACGTTTCCACAGTGAAAGACAAACAGTTGATGGTGTCGCCGTTCTTTCGCAGTTATCACAAACTATGACATACGTTATCACAGCTTCAAGTTCGCGCTCAACAGCAATTTCATCTTCAACGAGTTTGCAGATCAGATTCGAGAGTTATTCTCAAATTCATGCCGTTGTATCAAGACTTTGTAGTTTAACAGCAACCATAGAGACAAAATACAACCCTGCATTTTCAAGTCTTCATGTCTTAAAAAATTTTATGTCAAAAGTAGCAAAATTCTTTCGTAGTGATTCAAATCAAGTTCAAATTTTGTCATACACCAAAATACAAACAACGTTTCCGATGAAATTCACAATTTCCTTTTCAAACTGCTCATGGTGGTATCTTTTGCAAAAAGCAACGACTATTGGCACTTACTACCAGCGAGTAGAAACAACACTGAGATCAATTTTCCAATACAGCGGAACAACGGTTGTCGGGACGAGTCAGGCATTCATCAATGCCTTGCTTCCGGATTTTACCTTGATTAAAATTGAAAGCAACGTGACTACTTGTAAAGAACCTCCGAACAAGCCTCCTACGCCAAGGCGTCTTGATCCTCTTACCATTGCACCGTGCGGGGAGTTCAATTATAAGCTTCCATCCGATTTGTTTGCAGACGAAGATGGAAACACACGAAAATTATCAATCGAAGTTTTACAAACAAGCGGGAAAATGCTGCCAATTGACAGTTGGATTATATTTGATAACGAAACGCAAACTATTTCTGGGCTGCCTTTAAACAAAACATTGGCATCTCAACCTCTGGCTGGATACAAGTACCAAGTAAAAGCGACAGATAAAACAGGCCTGTCAAATGTCACAGAACTAATAATTAAACTAAAAGGAAAACCCTATCCAAATTATGATGATATGGGGTTAAATCTAGCTTATGTGAACGCCATGAATAGTAAATATCAAATGAAGGACATCTTAGCATTTACTCGCAAGGTTTCTTCATATATAGATGACCCACTAAATCAATTTCGTATCATGTCTCTCAGTCTGACGCCTGGCCTCTTGTACATAAAATTGGTCAACTGTACTCCTTGCAACCCTGTTCCAATTCTCAAATATTATAAAATCTTTACCACCAAGCCAGCGTTTGACCTCTATATGGCACCGGAGTTCCCAATTTCTTACTCGCTAACCGTCGAGGGGAAATGTTCAGGCAAAAACATTACTATTGCTCCGGCCACACCAGGTCTGATTTACAATGCATCATTCTGTGGCAGAACAAAGCTAAGTTTCTTGGAAATAAATGGAATTCAAAATATGCAACCTGATCGAAAGTTTATTCTCAAAGACGCATCAAAAAAACCATTGCTAAAAAGTTCCTGGTTTTGGTTGAATGAGACATCATCGATTCTCGAAGCCTTTGCGACTGAAGCAATTTGGAAATCTCAGTCAGTCAATGGCACTCCATATACCTGGTCAGTTGCATATATCTCGACTGGTGATATAGCTGGACATTTTCAAAGAGACTTTTTGCGCATAGTTGGGACGCCACCAAGTTCAGGCTTGCAATATACATTGGCATTTACGACAACAAGTTCTTCAGGAAACGTTGATGCTTTCTTCTTGAGTATTATATTTGATTCCCTTTCTTCATATTTTGGCAGAACAGATATTCAACATGTTTCGATAACACGAAACGAAGGAAATCCTTTAAGACTCACATCAAAAATATTAATATGCGGCTTGCCATCTGATTGTTCAAACAAAGAGGTCAACATTTTAGACAACAAGATTTTCGAGTCTCCAGGAAAACTCAGGCCAGAGTTTAAAGCAGCCTTTCCAAATGATTTTGCAGTTGTTTCCGTTGTTGACAATTGCAAAAATAACCCCCCTGAAATCTTAATGAAAAACGTTAACATTACGGTGCCAGTTTGTGGCTTATACCGATACAAGATACCTGAAGAATTTGCTAGAGACATGGAAGATGGGAAAAGCAGCAAACTTTCTATTTCCTTGAGATCAGCTCACAACACAGTCATTCCCAGGAGTTCTTGGATACAGTTTAACGAGACGTCGCGCGAATTATACGCGTTTCCACCCGAAAGCATTTCAAGAACTTCAAGAAGCTCAGGATGGCCATTTTTGTTGATAGTAAAAGACAAAGGAGGAAAACAGGCCCAGACAACGCTTAAAGTATTCGTTGAGACATATAACACAGACTACTACAAATTAAGTTTCACGTTCAATACCGTAGATACCGATATTAGAGCCAAGTATCTTGATATTCAAATTAAGTTCCTTTCCATGATATCAGAATTTTTAACTGACTCGCTGTTATCAAAATATCGAGTCCTGACATATGTAAAGACAGCAAACAATGGGCCAAAATCTGAAACTTTTTTCTTTCAGTTTGGCAACTGTTCCGTAGGTGGGATTATTTGTGGAACAAGTGAACAGAAACTCAAAGCGACACATCAACTCTTGTATTTCAACTATAAAAACACAAACAGCAAATTTTCAAGATTCATGTCAACATCATTTGTGATAACTTCAGTAAGAAATGGCTCCCTTTTTGCAGTTGACAAGCCACCAAAAATCTTGAATTCAATCAACGAGATTCAAATTGATGTTTGTGGAATGTTTGTGGGTGACATTCCTCCTGGAACGTTCCACGACGACGAAGAAGGAACCAGGTTAAATACAACTCTAACTTTTACTAACGGCTCATTTCCAAACTCTCAATACTGGATTCAAATAATCAACCGTAAGTTATACGTGGTTCCGTACGGAAATGTGAAAAGCGGTATCTATCGTATGTTTTTATCGGTATCTGACTCCTGTGCCCAATCTGCTAAAACAACTATAACAGTCAAACTAACAGGCAACTCTCAACAGGCTCCGTATCAGCTGCAAATGCAAGCAATAACTAAACGAACTATGCCTGCTGCTTTCTTCATTTCAAAATTAAAAGATGCACTGAAATTTCAAGTTTCAGATACGACGTATCAAACAAGAATGATGTGGTACATAAACACGAATAACGCGTTATATTTTCGTTGGTCGAACTGCAGCCTCGTCTGTAATCAAAATGATATCAGCGAACTAAGAAGACACATTTTTCTTGCATACAATATTATCAAGCCATCTTTTTCATCACGACTGGAGCAATTCTTCAATATTACAAATATAACGGAAATTCGGTCTATAAATTGCACCATGCCTCCTTCGTTACCTCCAACAACAAATCGGACTCTTTTGCTGCAAGTTTCATTTTGTCGTGAGCTAAACTTCACCGTTCCGATTGATACTTTCAATGATCCGGAAGATGGAAATACGAGAAAACTGAGCCTTTCTTTGCTGACTTCGTCGAAACAGGCAATCAGTAAATCAAATTGGTTGCAGTTAGATCAGACAAGCCAAATAATTTACGGATATCCCAGAGTTAACGACAAAGGTTCCTTTCAAAGAGAATACAGTTATCTTGTTGTAGCAACTGACAGAGAGGGAAACTCGATTTCAACTCCATTGAAAGTAACACTGATTGGAAATTTACCAGTTATTACCTACAAGCTGACCATATCTGGAGAAACAACCATGAGCCAAACATTGCCTGATGTCGCTCAAGAAATAGCTCTCATCAAAAAGGTTGGAATGTATTTTAACGATCATGCCATCAACAATATATTATATGTTCGAGATAAAAGTTCAATCCAATTTTCGTGGAGTTTTTGCACGATGAGAACCGACAAATGTGATTGTTATAGGATACAGCAGATTCAAGACAAGTTGAAAACTTTTCAAAATATGCAGAGCCATATTGGCCCAGAATTCAAAATGAAAAGCCTCGTTTCCAGCAACATGCTAGACATTTGTTCCGCAACACATAAGCCAGAATTGCGCGTTGACAGGAATGATCTAAATGTCATACCTGGTCAGTATTTTTCATATGTTATCCAAAGTGACAAGTTTTATGATTATGAAGATGGATTAACCAAAAATCTTTCTTTGTACATGGCAGATAAAAATAATGTCATATTGGACCAATGGAACTGGGTAAAGTTGCAGGACAACGAAATGTGTGGGTTGTTGACGTTGACTCAGTCTGCGACGGTTTCCACGACAACTTATCAAAATTGGGAATACAAAATAGTTGCTCGAGATAGATGTGGTAAAGAAACAAGCGATTCTTTTGTTGTCAGGATGTCCAATACAATTCGCACTTTGCAGTATAAAATCGCTGTGTTTTTACGAGAGTCTGTTGGGGACAATTGTACCAAAATAAGCAATTTCATCCAAATAATTTCAACTTACATAAATACGCCTGTATCTGAAATATATGTTTTCAATTTTACTGTCTATAACACAACTTACAATTCATCAGTAGTGATCTGGGGATTACGAAACTTGACGGAGAAAAACTGCAGGAACGATACTGTCAAAGTCATAAGAGAAAAATTCATTAACGACGACGAAAGCGTCAACCCATCATTTGTTGCTTACATGAAGCCACAATACGAGGTATGTTGTTATTGTTATTGTTATTGTTATTGTTATTGTTATTGTTATTGTTATTGTTATTGTTATTGTTATTGTTATTGTTATTGTTATTGTTAT
>JAYJMH010032622.1:0-14890 GCA_036873815.1 Phacellophora camtschatica
AAGAATATTATTTTTGTAACATTTAATTATAAATATTAATGATAATAATGAGTGACATTTCGATGTCATCTTAACATCTTTTTCAAGCTAAATGAAATAAAAGATGTTGTTTGTATATATAGAAAAATAAACAATAGAGATTTTTTATCACGTGATGAGAATTTTGGCGGTTCAGATGATTGGCACCAAAAGGACTAAGTGAACGATTTGGCAGCGATGGAATCTGACTGCTTGTTCAATTTTGGCTCCAAATCTTTAATGAACAACATTTTGTAGATTAGTTCTTATTAGTTCAACATTTTGTAGATTAGAAAAATCTGTTTCCCTCAACATTTGCGCAAAATTTTGAATTGTTTGTGCAAATTTTCGGGCTGTATTCCATGCTGTTCTTTAATATGGCAACCCATGGCCGACGCTTTGTGTTCCTCAATCCTTTGGTGTAAGTGTTGGCATGTATAACCAACATAATCTAAAGGATTTGACCGTGAATAATGAGTGGGAGTGAGTTTCACACCAAACAATTTTTACTCAAGAATCCCTTACAAAATTATAAACTTTGTGTCACAAACTCAACATTACAAACACCAGGGGAGTGAAAACTCTTCTATGGAATAAATTTCATCAGGTGCTATATCCAAATCTATGGGCTCTTTAAAACTTTGTATGAAAAATGTTTCTTTTTCTTTGTATGGAAAATTTTTCTAAAATTTCTAAAATAGGCTGTTAAAGTGGTTTATTTACTCAGCTTGGCAAAAGCTCCAATTGGATACTAAACTTCAGCTGAAACAAATGAATTATCAGTAAGCACAAGCCTCTTAACACACACATAAAACTTTAAAACTTTAAAACATTTACAAAATCAAATCAATTTACATTTTCCTCATTGCTCTGTGCATCTGTTGTTACCTTTTGACCTGCAAATAAAAAACAAACATGGGTGGAGTACCTAAAAAATATTTAAATCCAACCTAGATTGAACAAAAGCAAGCTAGTTGCAATGACAATGACATGTAACAGTAAAATATAAATATGACTTATTACAAATATAACCATAAATACAGTAAGTCAAGGTTTTGAGACCTAGCATTTTGGTTCAAAAAGAGCACTTATATACAGTAAGAGGTATACACAATTCACAAAAATCTTTTTCTGAAACAGTTAGCACCCTTCACAACACCTTTATTTATCGCTGCTTAAGCTAAAATACTAAATTTTGGGTTCCCAGCTTGGGAGTCGTCAACTCATCATATATCAACTTAATACACCTTATTAAAGGTAATAGAAGTAAAAAATTGTCATTCCCTGCCACAAATATGACTTGTACTTGACTTTATCCAATTTACCTGTTGTAAACATGGTTTACTTAGAAAAAATAATTTAATCATGTTTCAAATCAAATGAAATGTTTTGTTTTTTGTGCTTTGTTTGCACCACGTCCAAAGCTGAAAGCCCCAAACTGCTCATTTTATGTTAAACACAATAATGGATATTTTAAGGCAATAACAAGTAATTTGTTTCTGTTTTAATAATTAAGAATGATTGGCATCATCTTTGTTTGCATGTTGCCTTGTTTGCATGGATGGGTGCTTTTCCTTTCTTAAAACTGTGGCTGACAGTGTAAATGCAATATTTTAGGGTTCAAAGTTGTGCTGTGGTTGAGATTTTTGAAACATACAAAAACAAAAGAGAATCACACTGAAGAATATATAAAAAAGAAAACACGGCCAAACATGATTTACCAATAATATGAAAAGAAAGTGGTGTGCACTGGACATATGTCTGGTGCATAAAAGCAATCTGCTTATTCTATAATAATAAATTGTGTTGCTGCCTGGGAAGATATGTTGTTGTTTTGTTTGTCATTCACGTACACCACAGGCAACCACACAGAGAGAAACCAATATTATTGTAAATAATCCAAGTTTGATAATTTCAAAATGAGCTTAGTGATAACTTACCAATACTAAAACACCTCACCATGGGTTTTATTGAAGGTAAATGAACGCGAACCCGACAAGCAGTACGAACCAACGACGACGCCGCCATTTTTTGCATGTGCCACCACCCACGAAGCACCTTATTGGTCCCCTGTGCCTAAACATTTGTTCCCCTGTGTCTGTTTTTTTTTGCTTATTAAAACTCGACTCTTATAGGGGTGGGGGCTTATTCGAGAGAGGGGCTTATTCAAAATCATCTTTCCTGGGAGAGTTATCTAAAGAAAAGCATTAGTACTACCTGAAGAAGTTATCTTATATGAAACTCAACATAGGTATGGTAGTACAAAAAAGAATTATGGAAAGTTTGTAATCAATGTGTTGTGTTGTCTTTCTTATTAAATCTGACGAAATAGATAGGGGGCTAAATCGATTTCTATTTTAACAAAATAGAGGGCTTATTGCCAATGCCCATTTACCTGCATGAAGATACAAAGTTGTCCTGATTGTCAAAAAAAATTATCTAAAACGCATCATACTCAGCTGCGAGTTATGATTCATCAAATTTTGAGTGACGTCGTAAAATTAACTATATACCATTCAGACAAGAAGGAAATCGAAAGTTTTCAGATACGTTGCATTAAATCATAATCCTGAAATCCTGCCTTACAAAATTCATAAACCGAAGCAAGATGTGGTTTGAATTCAATAGTTCTTTCTAGTTCTAATCAATTTTGACACGTCTGCAATCACAAATTCTGTCGTGCTTAATAAACGTGTCGCCCGGAACCAGCAAAGCTTAAGTCCGATTTTAATGAATATGTGAATAAATTTGACAAGAAGAGAAGACTTTTAGTTTATTTAATGCTTTTAGCGAAGAGAATAAATCTGATTTACTAAAGAAAGAAAGTTTTCTTTAATTCCATGTGCAGAAAATATCCTGTTTTGATGTCTATTCACCGAATACTGAGCTCCCTAATTTTTTTCGTTAATACAATTTTTTGACCAAAATTCTCTACTGCTGCGACAAATTTCCTTTCCATACTGAAGATTTTTTATTATTTAATAGTTTATTTACTATGTAAAAATAATTTTTGATACATCTTTTATTTCTCTCATTCAGCCAGCAGATCAATCTTTTTTGCATAATTAATCCACCTAAAGATTATAAAATCAAATATTGAATCTCAATTTAAATGATTAGATTTGCTAATTTTGCTGCAGAGGTAAATATGGGATGGCAAACGAGATTGAATGCTTGTCGATGAATAAATCGCTCATGATAATCTCTTCAGGCTTTTTTGTATCTTAGCGGACCACGTTCACTCTCTGGTACCCAGGGTCGGGACCAGGGTAAACAGGGTGTGTATTAGAGAGGGGGCAAAATTAAAGGAGAGCTCGAAATTTCCTAAGTTTTCAATAGTACAAATAGGCCTATATGCTTCGCTCTAGGGGTCTGAATAAAAAGGGGTGGACGGTTTGAGTAACATTATTGTGAGATTTATAATATTGCTTTCATAGGTTGGGGGGGGGGTCAAAGAAGGGTCTTCTATTAAGGACCCTAGAGTGAAGCATATAGGCCTATTTGTTAATACAATTTTTCAAACAAACTCGTCTGCAGCAAAGGCATGTGTTTTCCATTATAAATTAAATTATTTTGTAGCTTATCTACGATATTCAAGAAGCTCTACTACATTTTTGCTAAAATCCTTTTTTCCTTAATCTTATAGTGTTCTCTGGTTTCCTTTCATTTCAGTGGTGCTCGGTCCTTTTAGCCCGACCACTTTCAGGGTACCCCGCAGTCCCTGATATTACACAATTGAATGCTTGTCAATGAAAAATTGCTTATGAGCTCATGTGTATCTTGGCGAGCCTCATCCACTCACTCGTTGAAGCAGAGTCCAGAAAAATGAACAACCTTCCACCGAGCGTAAAGTTTGATCTTTAGAAACCTCCCTCATTACACAAATGGAAAATAGGCGTGGTTTGGGTGTGGCAAATAATTTTCCTTTCTTTTCTTCAGCCTGCCTCCGGTCAGTGACAGTGCGACCGTAGTGTTTTCCTGACTCTGCGTTGACGATAAACATATAGATATAATGGGCATATTTATGTTACTCTTCTTTCTTCTAATATTACCTTGCTTGGTATGGTTAAAATGGTTTACTTTATTATTAAATCTTCACAGTAAAATTATGAGATTACTCTAATGACGGCTGTTCGTCGGCATAACCTAATTAATAAAACCCCCTAACCTCAAAGAAAATAGAAACTGTCTCATCTTATCCGTAAATATTTCATCTGGCTGTGTGTTTCTATATTGGTAGACAGGCAATTCCTGACATATTCGTTTCATATATGCAGATTTAAACAGCTATGAATAGATCAGAATTAAATGCCGAAATTGTTTCAACGGATTTCCGTTGCCGTTTTCAGTAGGTTGATTGCAGTTCCATGGCTCCAGAAATTAGCTTTTAAATCGTAACTTTTCTTGAAGGGAAGCATGATGTTAGTTTTGATTAACGCAGATTAGGGTTGGATTCATCAAAGCAAACATAATACTGTCAAGTTGATACATGCATAGGAGGCCTTTCTTGTGCGCTTCTTTGCGGCCCTTTGCTTTTCCCGAAAAATCTGGGAGTAGATCCTTCCTAAACTAAATGCAAATTGCATTTACGTGAATTGCATTTGCACGCTTTACAAGTAAAGTTAAATGTAGCGGATTCAGAAATGCCGCAAACAAATGTGTCCTATTTCACGATATTTTGCAATGACAAACAATTGGCTTTAAAACACGATTAATGTTGTTCGTACAACCACCATATGGTACAATGTGCTCTTTACCGTGTCCTGTCTTGTGAAACAGTTGCGCTTTCGCTGCAAGGCTTTTCATGCGCCTACGCAGCGGCCTCGCAAGAGATGTTTAGCTGGCGATACCCTTTCGGGTGGAATGTCTCCAGTACCCAAAACGTCAATAGTGCACTCTCACCCCAATGCCGATTCTGTGGACTCTTTGGTGAGTCATCCCTGGTTCTAGCGCAGTTTAGCCACAGAAGCGCCAAATAGAGATAAAAAAAGGGGGGCGTTGCCCCCGGTATTCTCCAGGGTCGATTTTCAGGTTCGTCTACATTCGGGGAGAAATTCATAGCGATAAGGGTAAGGCTCCATAGTGTATTCTATTCAGATTTCTTGTATAATGGTTTTCAAAGTTTTTCCATTTTTTCACAATGACATTGATTGATCTATAATTGTGTCAATCAAAAATAATTTTTGATCAGGTAAAAGGCGTGGTAGGTAAAAAATGGCGTGGTAAAAAAAAGATGTAGGCCCCTGCAATTCCAATATTGTTTTCTGGCGGAGCCTCTGTTTATCTTCAATGTTGGTTTTTATTTAATTAGCTTTTCCAGCTGCCAAATAACAATAAACAAATGTAGTATTTGCTTAGATCTGTTTAGAACTTACCTGCTAATTGAAAATATATTTGAGTATCCGTATAATACTTCTTGACAACAACGAAAACTAACAAACATGTGAATTTATGAATCTTATTTCTCTTCATGATTTTGTATTCATAAGAAGTGAAGGGAAACTGACTTAATTTAGACCTGAAATGCTAATAGTACCGTCAGAACCGGGGGAAGGCTAATCTCAAGAGCAATGGTGATTTAAAACAATTGATTAATTGAACCTTTTTTCTCTATTGTTCTGAGAACAAAAAGCCCCACCCCCAATCTGCAACAGCTTGAGTTTATCCTGAGGTATTTTGTCATCGTATTTACCTTTCCCTGCTTATGAAACTTAAGAAACTTTAAGAAACTTTCAGCGCTAAATTCGTGAAATTTAAGAAACTTTCAGTACTGAAGCGCATTCTAAGTTTTTTATGAAAAATTGAGTAGTTAAATTTTAAGCACAATAAACGAGTAAATAAATAATTTCTAATCAAATTTGTGCGCTAAACACTAAAACACTACTATTTTAAAATTATCATTAAATGTTAAGAGTGTTTTGACTTAAAGATTATAAATTAAAATTTAAGATGCATCAACCCCCGTTTTTACGATATTTGGTATGTTCTAGATACGCTTGAACCCCTGGCTAATAATTTATGTGAGCAGAAGATTAGCAATGCCTTAAAACTACTTCTAAGACGCTACGGATGTTTCCAAGAAGCAGTTTTTCCAAGAAGAAGTTCATAAAAAGCAATCAAAGAATTCCCATAGAGCCTCATAGTTGTGGTTTAAAGACAGGGACGCTATCTTTTATTGTATGTGGACACCTTAGCTGCAAGAAATCCTTTATCAATTGTTTTGACATAACATCTGTTCTGCTATTCTTCTGCCGATGAGTAAGAATCTTTCGTCATTTAAAGTGTTCTGCAAGCAATGAAGTCGTCGTGCTATAGTGCAGTTGTCTTTATGTTAGTTGGTCTTGTCGACAAAATAAATTCCGAAATATGTGCAAGAAATTGCTATGCAAAGGTAAGCTGTGTTTATTGTTGTTCATTTAAAGGTTTATTTACTTTAATCCCAAATACTTTTTGGTCAAACAAAATTTTTCAAAATTGGAAGAATTTTTGAAGAATACACAAAAGTATTGAAACCGTTTCATGAAAATTTCAGATTCGCTAAAACAATTTAGCGTAAATTAATTATAAGATTAAATTAAACTGCAAACAGCAAAAAACAAGTTGCTGAATGCTTCGGGCTTGGCATTTCGTGAATAGTGAAGATACACATACTTTTTATGTCTCACGGCAACTTTATGAGTTTTTGAAATAATTTCATGCATAACCATTTTGGCCGCAAAGGTTTTGTTTTTTAACGACAAAAACAGGAAGAAACTTAAGCATGTACTGCAAGCAGTATGTCTTGTTATTCCTGTGCGTGTTTGTCATTTCACAAGCAGGATCATACGGTCGATGACCGGAGGAGGATGGTCCACGAGAACAGAAGAATATTTTTAAATCACACCCAAGACACGCCTATTTCTGTGTTCACGAGTAAACATTTTATGAAAGTTTAGCTATCCAAATTATATTACAATAAAATTGATATGTTTTCGGGAGAATATAGCAAACATCTATTAACTATGCTAACACTTAAAAATCGCTTTTTCAAGCAAAACGATGGTCTTTAAAAATATTTTAAGGCTAGTTTCCATTTTATCGTTCTGGAGCGATTGGAGAGACTGGAGCAATTGAGAGTTTTATGTCTGGTCACTCTTGTCGATTCTATGGCGATGGAGCGACCTTTGGCGCCGTTATTGTCTTAATAAAAAATATGCCACAATGTCCAGAACGCGGCTGGGATCACTGAGTTTTAATTCATGTTTCCACTCAATTTTTTTGGATCGACCTGGTCGCTCCTATCGCTGAGATAGAACGAATTCTATCTCAACGACAGGATGTCGCTCGTGTTGCTACGGTTGCTGATTAAAATAAAATGTAGTTCTCATTTGATCGTTCTCCGTCACTCCGGTCACTGGAAATTTTTCCAGCGATGTAAATGCCGGCTGAGCGATCAAATGGAAACCAGGCTCTACGCAACTCGCAGCTACTCGGCTTTCTGCAATGTCACACTAGACGTTTGCATCAAATTTAATAGATACACGAATCAAATGAATAAATTAAAACAAACAAGTAAATAACATGTAGTTTTATTGAAACAAGCGTTATATTTTCTCCTTTAATAGCCATAACATATGCCGACTTAGAATATGAAGCATCCGCATATGGTATATATAGATATATATATATATATAAGATTGCTGTTAAAAATATTACTGCTGTTCTTTTTACACGGCTTTTAATATATAAGAACAGCTTGTTCAGGTCTCAGCCCTCTTTGTCGTTAACTTTAAGCTAAGTTAAAAGCTGATTTTTCACAACTTTCTGCTCCTTGCCTTTGTAAATACACCTCAAAAGTGTGTACACCACATTCTCATTTAATTAAAATATTTATTGAGATCCTAAAAACCCTTAGCACAAATCTCAGCCTAATGCTTCTTATAAAGATTGATCTTATTCAAGAAAAAGCATGCCAAACAGAAAAACGTAAAATCACAACTGTCTTTGAAATGACAGTGTCTTTTCAACCTTTCAAATATTGCTGAAAAATTCATTCAATTCATTTTGTTTTACTTCAAACTTGTTTCTACGTTTATGATAGCTTTAAAAATTCTTTCAAATATTATTTATTCACTTAATGTCATCACATCTGACAGTCACTTGGTTTCTCAACAATTTGTTTTGGGAAAAGATTTTTGATTGATTAGCCTACGATTGAAATGATATAAGTTTGAATTATATGATATTAAAGTGTCATTTTTGTTAAAAAAAATTCAAGTTATGATCTCAGCAACTACAGAAGAGGAAAGTGTGGCTTTAAATTTGAAAACATTACTGAGAGGTAACGCTAAGTCGCTCTTTGCCTTTGCTCTCACATTAGAAATCAGATCATGTTTGATGATTACATAGTAAAGCGTGATTTCCGATTTCCACATAATCGCAAGCAACAGCAAAAAGTCGCAAAGATAAAAAGTTTTCTCTGAGCTCTGCGATAGTCTGACGCAAGATTATAAATTTATTTTTTTTATCGCGATCACTTGCAAATCTTTGTCATCGGCAACCTCAAATATAGAGCTATTTCATTCGGAAGAAACATTCCTAGTACATTCCTACAAATTTTGCGTAAATTTATGCGAACTTGTAAATTTATGCAGCATCAAAAGAAATTCATTTCTCCATTTTCACACTGGCTATTAAGGCATCTCATCAAATCAAATTTAGTAACCATTTTGTGACCATTTTAGCTGCGCAAAGAAGCAGTGCGAATTATTAGCTGAAAATTTCGCAGAGCAATTTAGTAGAATTTTGTGTGGGTGCACGTGAGGTTTAGCCCCCCCCGTTGTGTTCAAAGCATTTGTTGCTTTTTGAAAATAGTTTTTCCAAAATGTTTCGTCTTTTCAAAGTTTTCAGTATTTCTCGCTCCTCGCTCGTTTTTGGAATTTTTTGTGTCTCCTCCCCGGCACCTAAAATGTCGCTCCTCGATTCCTCAGGGGGTAATAAATGCCCCCCTCCTCGTCTCCTTGAATTTAACGTCTCCTTGAAAATAAATGCCCCCTTCCTCGTCTCCTTGAATTTAACCCATGTATACGCACTTCAGACGTTTGCTCTGTGCAACAACTTTAGAACCTCAGTAAGCAACTCTATGAATCTCAAACACACAAAAAATAACTCCAAACATGATGCCAACCCACAAATAAATATATTCTAAAGTCATGAAAAGGGACGGCCTTCAAGCAGCTGTTAAAATTATCACCAAGTTTCAGTTGAACAATCCTCAAGTTTACAGAGAAATCTCCAAAATATTTTAGAACGAGAACAGCCGGGTGTAATAATTTTCGGTTTTTAATTATGATGCAGATACCAGGTGGGCCTAAAAAAGACCAATAATTTATGAATTAATCAGCTGTGATGATTTGAATTGAAACTTCAAATGAATTAATGCATTGATTTTTTATATGAAAATTCCACATAAAAGAGTAGTCCAAAGCAATAAAATTTTGTAAAACTCAAGAGCTCCAACATGGAAAAACGATTTGTAATCAATCATTAGGAATAGATGTCACACATTTGAGTGCGTCCAGGAAAAACTTCGTGTTTTGCTTTTAATATCGTTAGCTACATTCAGAATATAAAACCATATGAGTCAGCGGAGAGCTTTAAGCTACAGAAAACAGTAAAGTCCCACACCACTTTCTTTTAAGAAAATCGTTATTCTTCCTCGGGCTAAGAATTTTAAAGAAGTGAAACTGGATAAAGTCTTTCAAATAAAAAGTGAAAGAAATGAAACTTGGATAAAAAGCAAAGCTATCTTCAAAGATAAAAAATTAAAGATAAAAAAGTGAAATAGTTGAAAAAAGCAAAGCTAGCTTCTAATAATATGCAGCTTATTAAACAATTGCTTTCCTATTGGTTTAGTCAGATTTTAGAGCTTCTAACGAAGTGGTTTGTTAAAGAAGGGTTTGAAATATATGTTAGAGCTAAGTATTACTGTTGTCCAAAACACAAACAATATCCAGAATATAAACTATTGCGCAGAGGCGAGACAAGATAAAAAGAAGAGGGGAGACAAGATAAAAATAATTGGAAGGAGACAAAGTAAAAAATGTGGGACCAAATGCAACTGTTTATAGAATGCAAATGTGACAAATTCATAAAATACAAAATATTTACTATAAATCGGCGTTTATCATCAAGACACCGATTTCAGTTTCCCATCACCCGTGTATTTTTATTCTGCCCTACCACCTACGTTATTTTTGTGTGTCTTCTATTTGAAACGCAAAAGCAAAGAAAGCAAAAAATCATATAACAAACACAAATGCATGGGCGATGGGAAACCGAAACAAAAAATTAAAAACAAAAACCATGATTCCTGAAACCCGTGTTCAGTTGTATAATTCTCGCTATCCAAATTCTAATAAACACTAATGATATCTCGATTTACGTTGGACCACGAAATTTCCTACAGTTGCAATACGTCAATTGCCCCCCCCCCCCCCTGTCCTTTAAATGCACATTTTCTAAAAAATGATATCGCCTTAATGAATTTTCAAATATTTGAGAGATTAAATTTTGAATCCAAAATTTTATTGTGCATGAAATATTTGATCAGGGGACATCTTTTTGCCTCAATATATTAATTAAAACAGAAGATGTTATAATATTTGACGTTTTGCAGTTTATATGGGATTTGACCGTAAAAAGTAACCTAGGAATATTTTTTGTCCTAGTTTCAATTTGCTGTCAAATCTTTTGTAGCTTGTAGATTTTAGAACGTTTTATTGCTATATCCTTTTCAGTAATGGCCGACAGTAGAATAGACTGAGGTATGTTGTCAGACAGAGCCCTGTGCATTCACAATTCGAAAATTCGCTCAAAAATGAAATATTTCAAAAATGTTAAAAAATTCCATAATGGCAGATCTTTTTTAGAAAAGGTAGATTGCTCCGAAGTCGAGTCAACCCAAGTGCGCATGAGAAGTTTTTCTAGATATGTAGAAGTTATTTTGTAAAACAATATTATTGAAATTGTGAGCAGGCCTTGCGCATATTGTCCAGATTTTTGTAAATATAATTAATACTAACGAAATTAGAAACAATAATAAAAATAACACATTTGAAATATGGAAGCGTATGGAAGCACGATCTTGCAAAATGAAAGATGTTCGTTGTTTCAAAGCAATATGTTTGAACATTCAATGTGTTTAAAAGTAATCACAACTGCAGCAGAAGATAAGATATTCATCAAAATAGATCTATTATCATAAAGTCCCGCCTTTTTGCTCAAAAAGATGTCTTCATCAGAGCAGTTTTATCACCATAACTACGCAGTCACGAACTTAGAAGGGTCATTGCTGAAAATATTTGATTTTACTGATATAGTATGTATGCACAAAACGAAGATGAAAGATCAGCGTGATGTCCGCAAGTCCGCAAAGTTTCCACATGGAACCTGCAAATCTAAACTTCGTTTTCCCGATCTGGACAATGTTGCTAAAATCCGCAATTTGCACTGTATTTTGTGCTAGATTCGTAGATCCGCCCGCCTCCATTTCTGAATTTGATTTTTGTGTTAAATTAAATTGTGCGAAAAAATGTTTAATTTAAAACTGTTTAATTGCAAAGAATAGAATTGTACATAAGTAAAAAATGGATGAACAAAATCCATTTTATGAAGCAATTTATTTCATCTTTTATCCCATATGGATCTTTCTTGCAAAAACTCCATCATTTTACCTTTGCAAATCAAACTGCTATTCATAGAAAACCAATTTATTATTTGACTAAACAAGCAAGAGAAAAGTTTGCAGGAAAAAGATAATAAAACACTTGAAATTTGCTTTGAAAAGTTTCACACCTTAGAGATTAGGTATCATCATCAAAGCTTTTCTGTTTATTTTTGACATGGTTCAATGAGCTCAATCGTGTGAAAGCTTTACAAAACAATGCCAAAAAGCAAGTGCAAATTTCTACACCTAAATCCTTGGTTTTACAAGATTTATGTTGCTTTGAGATAGAGATAATCCAGATAATCCAAAGGCCTGATAAACCCCAACTGCAATAATATTTCGCTAGCTAGTTACATCAAATGTGTTTGCTAATCTAGAATGTAGCTCATAATATGTAGCGTTATAGTATCACGTATTATAAATATCATTATTGCCAGATTTTCAGTATCATGCATTTCTTATTAGTACAAAGAAATTACATTCATTTTAGATCTACAAATATAGCTGTTTCACTCACGCCTGCTGTATTCATATTTCAAATAAACATTTGCTTATAACATCTAATAGAATATATTTAGCTAAAGCGTGTTGTTTGAAGCCAATTAATTTTTTCGGAAGCCTTTTCCGAATTCGTGTTTATCCACGAGTCAATTATGTGAAAATGGTTCAAAAAAGGAAAGGTTTGGAAGCCCTCCAAAGCCTGCTGCTCCTGAAAGCAGAAAGTTTCCGAGAATTCAAATTTGCCAGAAAACCTTTATCGTGGTGTGTGCCACTATTGTCGCCGGAAGACACGCCAACGTTTGGGGCATGTAAACGATAGTTTCACGATCAATTTAGTTTTTCAGAATTTTCGTTCTTTTAAACTTTTGTATTCAGTTTCTTGGAAACCTATATTTTTCAGGTTTTAGAAGGTTTGAAAGCTCTAAAAGAATACCACCTTGCATTGTGGAATAATGGAAGGAGAAAATAATAAGAAATCAGTATTTCAAACAGCTCTACTCTAATTCGTTTAGCAAACCTCTGCCTAGTCTGATTACTTCAGACCCACCGTAGTGACACGACACTACCCTCCACAGCTCATAGTGGATTAATGTTAAACAGAAAACCCTCCACAGCTCGATGTAGCAGCTATCAGATCTGGCAAAGAGCGAAGCGAGACTCGTGCAAAAAGTCTACCCTCTGCCCAAATTTGTTCCTCTGTTCCTAGGGATATTTTTCAGATCAGAGAAAGTTATGCGACATCGAGAGAATTAGATATTCCATATTCGAATCCAAATGCTTAATTCGAATGTCGAGGTGAGATTCGAATGCCCAAGCTATCTTGATAAAAACCGGTTCTTCGAAGAATTGTAAACGAGAAAAACAGTTTAAAATTTTGAAAAAATATATGCAGCTGGGAGTAGTTTTGTTCGAAAAAATCTCGAAAAGTGCCAATTAAAAATGTATGTAGACTAGTCTACTTTTCAGCAAAATTGATTAAACCACACCTACTTCTTTAAAACGTACATAGTACATTTTCATTTTGCAAACATTTGTGACGTAAAATGATGGCATGAGATTTTTTTTATTTGTGTAGATTAATTGGGCAAAAACAAATTTACATAATTTGCATTTCAAAGTGGCCAGACAAAATACACACCATGGATGATGGTTGTTGTTTTTAAAATCGATTGTTGTTGTACTTAAAAAATGCTTAAGATCAACACTGAAATAAATCTCAAAACATTCTTTGAAAAGTCTTTGTTTCAAAAAACCTGTCGTGTTTCATCATGCTGTCGTGAACGATCGTTTTTCTTCTTAATAGGTAGGGATGTTTAGATCCAGAATGAGTTCGAGTTCCAGCACGATATGGGAAACAATTTAATTTCAAATTGAAAGAATAAACTTGTGAAAACTTTGTTTGACAAGAGGCAACAGAACGTTGTGCTTTGCAACAGGGGGGGGGGGCCCTCCAAATTTGGGTAGTGGAGATGTGCGGCCGGAATGGGTGCCTTTTTTCTTCATTTTACCTAAGAACGGGTATGTTTTTTGAGAACTTTTACCTGAGAATGGGTGTGTTTTTCACTAAATTTACCTGAGAATGGATGTGTTTCTAATAAATTTACTTGAGAATGGATTCATTTTTTGAAATTCCACCTTACTGTTCATAACTTAACCTATTTTTATTATCTATGGATGGGCTTTAAAAAAAACGCAATAACCTACCTATGAATAAAATTGACTATTTTTCATCGTCTTTTTGAAAAACAAAATGAAGACTCCAAGAAGAAGGGGAAATTGGCTTAATTATAGCGAAAGTGAGAAGGCCTAATCTACCAGCAACTTTTGACATTACGAAAATAGAATATAAGGTTTACAAATAAAGCTTTTTGCTAAATCTCCTTTTGGAGTGCATTTTCCAACTTGTGCTCGTACTCGTTCTGGATTTAAACCTCCCTATTATTGTTTTTGTATAAATGTATATGATTATGAACTTTAAAGCACAAAATGTATTATAAAGCTTGAAAAAATTAGTCCTCACTGAGTTCAATAAGCACTTTGTTATCCCAACCATTGTTTCGCCTATGTTAACAAGAAACTTTTTATCAATTTCATTTGTTAAAAAACATGTAGTATTCTGCCTATTTCATGTTCGAAAAGAGTTGTCCAGACAACATTTAGAGGGTTTAGGTTTTTGTGTATACAGATTTAAATTTAAATTTAATAGATTCTAACCATACTCATAAAAGTTTCATGTAAAAGTGTCTTGATTGATGTTTGTAAGGAGATGAACTCGATAGCATATCATATTTGAGAAAAAAGTGCTTCAAAATCGCAATACAATGTGTCTTGAGTTTAAAATCACATTACTGCTTCGTCCATAAAACATTTAACAGAACCAACCGCAATTACATTTGTTGCTTTACAAATCCAGCCCAATCTTTTTCATCTAAGTGTAGTGAAAAACCAAACATCAAACGTTTCTCTGCATATGGAGCACCTTTATAAGGAAATCGAGGCTAAGATTTGGGTCAAAATGTTTAATATTTTAGAAAATAGGTCTATTTGCATTAGTATAAATGGAGCGTGCGTGTATAAAATATGCCCTGAAACACCATTTCATGGTATCTTGAGAAGGATTGGGGGGGGGGGGGGGGGGCTTTTTACTTTGTTTAGTGAAAAAAC
>JAYJMH010032633.1:0-16724 GCA_036873815.1 Phacellophora camtschatica
CAGATTTTTGTTATCGGCCCCAGCAAGATAAGCTTTGCTTTCCTAGGGTCGAATAGTTTGCAACATTTTTTAATATTATAGTTTTTTGCATTCTATGAAAAAAATTGAATTGAATTGAATCTTGGAAGTGAATTCAGGACATTAGAAGATGTATACATGAAGGATATACCGGAACAGCTTATTTTTTTACTCAAAACGAGGTCATCGTGAAATTTATTTTTTGAAAACACAGGCCTAGCCCTAAGACTTTAGAACGTAGTGCAGTGCACGTTTGTTTTGATGCTTTATGGCGAATTTGGCTGAAGAATCGAAAGTAAGTGTTTGCGTTATCTGTTATTTTTCTGTTTGTTGTTTTGTTTTATTTGTTTATTAGGTAGGCCAGTCACTGGCCCAGTGGGTGGGGGCAGAACCATCATAAAAAGATCTTTCAAGCTCTCTCACTTCAGCTTCACTACTCTTTCTTCTTGTGTCTGTGCAAATAAATGCAATGAGGTAGATTGCACGTGCACGTCGAATGACAAAATAATTTGCAAAGCTCAACCAGACAACCATATACTATAGGCCTATTATGGCACATCTTGATGAAAATTTATGAATAACTGAATAATTTATATGTTTTATTTAAATGATATCAAAACAACAACAAAATCATTGAATTCTACATTAATTTAAATTCTCAACAAAAATGTTTATGTTTTTATAAATAGAAATTACTTCTGCGGGGAAATTGCGCAAAAACATGACAACATAATTCAGAGAAAACTTAACAATCTCTTGCGCGAGGCACCTCACATTCAAAATTTATTTATAACAAACAGTCCTACTAGATCATCAGGATTTTACCAGGCGGGCGGTCAAATCACCTTCCTTATTGGTATCAGTCAGGTGGGCGATTCTTAAGGTACTGTAGAAACATTTCGGAAAGCATTGAAAAACAATTGAAAATGGACCACGAGTTTAACGAAACAAAAAGATTAAAAATAAGTGAGAGGGTTTTAGGAGGAAAAAGCAACTATAATCGTAACTGACTAAAACAAAACGGATAAAAAATTATAACATATTAACATCCAAAATAATAACAAACTTTCAACTACAAAATTGTTCCTTGCAGGTATACAATGTAAATTTGGGGATTTTAGTCCACTCTCTATCAAAAGATACTTCCTCATCAGTTGAAAATTATTCTTACTCACTTTCTTCATCATCTATCACTATTCCCTCCACCCATCTTCTGTTTTTGGTCCTCAGGTCTCCTTCTGAAATGTGAAATTTGAAAGGTGTAAAGTGAAAAGTGATAGCTGAAAAGTGAAAGCTGAAAAGTGAAAGCTGAAAAGTAAAAGCTGAAAAGTGAAAGTTGAAAAATGAATAGTGAAAGCTGAAAAATGAAAGCTGAAAAGTGAAAGCTGAAAGCTGAAAAGTGGAAGTTGAAAAATGAATAGTGAAAGCTGAAAAATAAAAGTTTAAAAGTGAAAAGTGAACTTTGTGCCAAACACAAAAATGCCATTTTGAAAAATCCACTTTGCAAAGGCAGTGCAAAGGCTTCTCTCGAAACCTACGTCAACGGGACAAATTTTGTCAGCAAATGGAACATTGCTCGACACCTTAAAGGTTTGTAAAAATTAATTTTTTTTAATGACCCAAAAAGCACGTTAAAAAGGTTTTTTCCTTTCAATGGACCATCTAGAAATTAAAAAGTTGATTACCGAGTACCTAGGCCTACTGATACGTTTTAGCAAGATTAATCTGTGAAAAAATAAAATATTGTCTGTTGCAAACACATTCTCTCCTTCAAATTTTACTCTTTTGCGTGTTTGTTAAAACAGCCTTGTTTCCCTGTGAGCAGCGACCGCTAAACTGCATTCTAGCCGTTCTTTAATAGGACTTTTTAAATGAATTTTTTCTTTGAATGAATTTTCATTTAGCAATTTCGTAGCATGTTTTTATAAAAATAATTTGCATAATTTTAGTAATAGTATTTAACAGAATTTTGGCAAATTCGATCTTAAGCCTGTAAAAAATGAGTAGGCCTGCTATTAAGGCTATTTTCTTAATTATAATCTCAACTGTAACTGTTTACGATCCACGTATTTATATATATTGATACTTATTTCTTTCGATTCCAGATGCACGAAAAAGGCCAGTTCAGCCCTGTATTGATGTTGTACTAAAAAACAGTACAGCGGATGCCTATATTAAAATGATTGAGACTGCATACAAGCTTGCTTTAAATCCAACAATGCCGTTAAAATAAAACGCCAATGCCAGAAAGGTGTGGGCAAAAGCCAACAAGCGCAGAAAAAACAGAAGCTTGACGAATCAGAAATTGTTCTAGAGGACAATACTTCAACATCATCGGAGAATTCCGAAGAAAAAAGTGACAGTGATGAATTGTTTTAACCTGTTTTAGCTTGCTTATTTAACATTTCATTATTTCTAAAAATGTTAATTTGTTTAAATAAATTTTACTGCTAATGTTATACAGTGAATATCTGGGTTTCTGAATTCTTTTGGAAAAAATTATGGGAGTTTTAAAGCTGAAAAGTAGAAATTGAAAGCTGAAAAGTGAAAATTGAAAAATGAAAGCTGAAAAGTGAAAGCTGAAAAGTGAAAACTGAAAAGGGAAATGTTAAATTCGAAAGCTAAAATTTTATTCATTCGTTCGCAGAAATGCAGTTTGATGTCGCAAAACACTGTTCTGAGCCATTCTTAGCAGGAACCTTTAAAGCTAAATGTATGTCAGTTATTGGCACGAAAAATATTGACAGAGTGAGAAAAGAAACTTCAGTTGATAACATTGCATCTGATTTGAATACTGACAAGGAGACTGCCAAGGAGCTCATTGACATTTGTGATCCTGCAAATTTGAAGGTCAGTACTTGATTCATCTGAATTCATTGTGACATCAAGGAGGAGCTAGACTCATCATTTGTGTAATATTGAGCTAAATTAACTTTGGCAGACATGACATACATGATATGACATGATATGATATGACACAATTATATTGAATTTGTTGCAGTTTATAAATAACAACAACAACCTAGACTGCTAAGTTTTCATTCTTATTTCGTTTGATGATGGGCATTTTGTTATTGTACTATCTGAACTCTATTTACTTTTATAGTGTCCACTTGAGGAAACATATGATGTCTCAGATTACAACAAAACCAAATCAATTCCAATTGAAAGTTGTCCTTTAGCATCATTAAAGTAAGTTAAAATATTTGTCTTTGCTACAAACATTCTTTGTGTTGTGAAGATTTCATTACTTTTTTTGTTTGTAAATAAAATCTACATATAAATTATTCTGTTTTCATCAATGATTTTATCAACTATAGGATCTATTTAGGATTATTTGAAGACTATGACTGACAAATACTGAAGTATTAGTTGAACAAGTTATCAAGGAATTGAGTCATGTTATGAACAGAGAGAGTAGAAATTGCTAACGTTTAGTCATGCTCCTAATTGTAATTGGACCACATGAAATGGTGGCAGTTTCTTGTTTTCATTTGACTTTTTAGTAGAAATGGCTCAGAGTGATCACATGTAAAATCACATGATTAACCTCCCACAGATAGTCACCTTTCACATGGCTCAATGCCTATAATTGTATGCAAAATATTTACAGGACGAAGACACTGCTGCTATTTATTAAATTTTTATTTCATAGATTGCATCATAATGCTGATAAGAGATACAGAAATACAAACTACATGTATCATATTTGGAAAACTGAGGTAAAGGATCTCTAATTCTTTTGAAGGGATAATTTGCAAGCATGACATTGTTGCAAAGCAAAGACAGCTGAATTGTGGTTATTATATTTGTAGAAATTAAGAGCAATGAACGTTTGAAGCAAAAAGATCAAGGACTGCCAGTGCAATAGTATTGGTAGAATAAAACAATTTTTGGCATGTTTTGTGGTGTTTTGAGCAATGAAACATTCCGTAGAGTAAAGGATTTTTAATTTATTAAAAAGACTTGCGTTTTAAAAATAAATAAATACATTTTGAAATAGGCTGTATGTAGCAAGACTGAATGAGGACTTTTACCTGACCTTAAAGGCCAGGGTCAGGGTATGTAATAGACTGTTTTCGTCTCCAAGAGGCATGTGTTCTTCAAGTATTCTATTCCACCTCCCACGGGCATTGCCACTTACACCTTGACCCCGGCCTTTAAGGTCAGGTGAAGGTCCTCATTCAGTCTAGCTGCACCAAATGAACCCTGATATGGGGCGAAACCAGTTTGTAGCCAACTGTTTGAGGAGTAAGTGGTATTCTCCCAAAAATACTACACTTGAAAGTCTCCTTGCACAGAAGTTTTGAAAAGAAAACTGTGGTATTTGTAGTAAAGTGATATTTTTTCCTTTTATAGCCTAAAATTGATAAACCTACTGATCTTGAGGATGGAACAGTTCTTCTTTCTGTTTTACTTTTTCACCCAACAAGAGTAAGTTTATTATCACGTTTATTGTTTGATTTGTTTCAATTCTCTTCATGAATAAAATTGAAGAATGCAGTGAATTACACATGCTGTATCATTTGCACAAAAAAACCTGAAGTATATTTAAAGGAACAAAATCATTTTTTTCTTTTATTTATCGTTTTTTGCCAACGATTTGATGGTATCCCGTGCGTTATATCCTAAATTGTAATTTAATTTAATAACCATTATTTTTAATGCACATGCATGTTATGTTAATTTTGAGTCTCATAATTTTCGCTGCCCCTCAGCAGCATCTTCAGTGATTATTTGTTTTAAAACTTAGGCAACAACAGTATAATTAGAAGAAGACTTAATAAACAGTATAAAAAAGAATTAATTCATTCGTTTATAATCATTTTATATTTAGTTATTTTCCTATGCGACAAAATACACAGCTGATTCTGTGCATGTGTCTGTTTGTGCAATCACAGACTGGATTGTTTGTTTTCAACTTCAAGAATTAGCCTTAGGGACTTTACATAATTTCTTTTTGAGTAACTTTTTTTTATAAATTTGTGAAATGTGTGAAATTCATGATTACGGTTATATAATTCAGGAAGTTTAAGCTGATGAGATATATTCCTGTTTCTGGGTTGTGAGTAGATTTGGAATTAATGTTTTGGTTTCTTCCAAAGTTCAGGAAATTAAAACTAAATATTCCCATTTCCTCAAAAAGCCAGCGGAGAAACGTTTCTACTTAGAAATGACTAATTAAAACGACGTTATCAACGAGATAAAATAAATTTGAAACAAAGAAAAATGCTGAACATGATGAAATCAAACCCAGCATCATCAAAACATCGTTCCTTTACTTAGTAAAACCACTAACACACATATAGAATACTTCACTTAACACTGGAGTAATGCCAGATATTTGGAAAGTCGCAAAGGTAACCCCATCTCTCATCAAAGGTGAGAGATACAACTATAGGTCCATCTCTTTATTATCATGTTTTGAAAAAATCTTGGAACGACTTTTAGCAAAACGAATCATTTCTTTTATTAAGAAAAACAAAATGCTGTTTGAGCTCCAATTTGGTTTCAGAGAGGGTCTTTTAACTCTTTATGATGCGTTGTTGATAAATCATTTCTCGATAAAACATTTCAAAATCTTGATGAAACTAACTTTTTGCATGGATTTTCATTTTGAATTTTAATCATTACTATCAACATTGTACACATATCAGTACACAGTATACAATAAACAGTACACAGTCTACCATAGATCTTATAAATAAAGGTATTCCTCAAGGATCTGTGCTAGGCCCGATACTTTTTACCTTGCATGTTAATGACATGCCCAATTCCATTTCTGTGAAACCTAGACTGTTGATGATGAGACATGTGTTTTTACTTTTGATATGAATGTAACTAAATTGTTTACATCAATGAATAATGAACTTAAATCATTTCTTGAATGACTGAAAACCAACAAGTTAATGGTTAATGCCAGTGAAACCAATTGTTGCATTTTTGTGCCCGCTAGAAATTTCAAAATCTCTGCCATGAAAACCTCCATTGACATCAAATAGAGGCAATGACATCAAATATCTTGGCGTAAAAATGGATGAAAAACTTTCTTTGAACTCCCATATTAATCAAATAAAAATTGAAATTATAAAATTATCTTCTGTATTCGCTAAGCTTCAATACCCAAGTAATGCCTACTAACTCTATATCCTTCTTCGTAACTTCCAAGATAGGTTATAGACTAGAAGCTTACGGCATAGCTGCAACAAAGCACATTCAAAGTCTTCAAAAAAGCACAAAGCACAAAAACTTCAAATCTTGGCATGCTTTTCAGAAAATATGTTATTATCGTGTTCTGATAACAGAGCTTTTTCCAAAACAAAATGTATCAAATTATGACTCTTATTGTTTATCTGATTACATCTTGTGTTTACGAGTAGATGAATGCAAAGGCTCAAGTTCCAAATATGACCATTTTAAGTTTTATTTGTGAGAGATTACTCCACAAAGTTTTGCATTTAAATAGACTGAGATCAGGCTCACAAAAAGGTTTTTCTCCCTTTTTTTGTTTTTTAGTTTTTTTTATGTAGGGCCTAAATAAACCTTTTGTTTTTTATAGCAAACGAAAGAACAAGGTTTTCTGGTACTAGCTGGACAGGTAAGATGTTTTGCAAAAATATTCCGTAATTTCAGATATACACTTTACTGAGCAATTTGCACTGGTTAAGTAGTGAGGTTTAGCATATAAAATGTGCATTTAAACATTTTCATCAACTGTTACAAATATTAGACAAGCATATAGTATTTATAACTCATATCAGTTGTTATATGTATCAGTTTTATTTTTGGAAAACGCTTTGATAAATGTTTAAAATATTATTATTTTAATCATTAAAATTAAGATTATTTATTGTTAATTTATAAGAAATCATTAAATATTGTTTGTTTTAGTATTTAAGTGAGCTGAAAGACAAACTTATTTGCATGTCTACCAGGATGGATTATGAAGAGTGCAGTCACAATCCAGATATGAAAATGGATTGTCAGGTGGTAAGTTTTAGAAGCTGTTTTTTTATAGTTAGAAGTGAGTCAAAGTTCGAAACATCCGACCCGTAGCTAATTTTTGGACCTCTTCCCCCATTTTAGCGTTCACCCAAAAATTTACGAAACAAATTTTGGCCGTAAGGGCCTAAGTTTCTGCTTCTCGAAGTAAAATCTAAACAAGAATAGAACACGAAGGACATGTAAAGCGAAAAGGCAAAGCACATGTAAAGCAAAAGATTTGTGTTTGAATTAATTTTTCTGCTACACAAATTAACTCCCATTTCCTTGACACCTTAACCTCCCTCCCCCCCTAGCGTCCATCGGGCACTAACTGTCGTAATTAAATGCTATTTTATTGCTATTTTCCAAAGAGATGGAACCAGGGAATTCATTTCCAGAATTTATTTCGCCGTATAATATAATTTTTTTGGAATAGACTGTTTCTCGTTGCTTTCTGAAAGTATTCGGAAACTCTTGTCCGAATCAGTTATAAAGTGATCTGTACGATGGGTACCCACGAATAAGAAACACCGATGTAAGAAACTCCGATATAAGAAACTCCGATATAAGAAACTCCGATATAAGAAACTCAGACACTGATGTTCTAGAAACACATTTGAAATCACAATGATGTATTGATATTAGACCATAGGCTGGAGGTAAATGTGGGTTTTTTATTGGAGGTAATTGTTTTCTCAAGCTGTATTACTACACGTTTACACGTAAGAGCAGCTAGCTTCTGTTTCAGCCTAGATTCGTTATCATTTCTGGAGTGATTTTTTGAGCTGTGGGTTTCCTGAGCTATTGCCCCCATCCTTCTCAAAAACATCTCTAAAACTTTTTTCTGGTCAAGTTCTCAACGTCTGTATTACTTCGCGAAACAGTCTACTGCAGAAAGAGTGAATTATCACGGTCACACTGTTTCACTCAAAACATTTAATACTTACTTAATTAGGAAAAGATTAAGTTAGGCAGTTATGTCATTTTGTTTCAGTGATTTATTTTCAAAAATTGCAATTTTTTCATTTTTTAGACACCTCACAAATCTGGATTCTTTTTCATTGACGATGTTTTTTACAATGATATGCGAGACCCCTTGCACAGAGATTATAGCCAGTAAGTTTTACTTTTTTTGTGCATATCACAAGTGGAGAAAAACGTTGCTGCAAATACGTTTTATTTATTTCTGTAGCTTCATTCCATGGATCAAATAAGAAGACTTGTTTATAAAAAGGCTGATCATCTTGGCGAAGGTTAATTTTTCTAAAAAGTTAATTGCTAAAAAAAATGTTTAAGATAATCAAATTAATAAAAGGTTAATGGCTCGCTCTATTTTTTCTACTGATGAAGGTTCAGGCCCAATACGTTTAGTAAATTTGTATTGAAGGCTATTATACTTTATACGTTTTTAAATGAAATATTTTTGTTAGTTTTCCTCTATTACCTTTTTGGGTTTTGTTTACGAGATTGTCTCAGTGATAGGAGGAACTTTATGCTTTGTAAACAAGCAGTGTAGATTGTTTCGAGTACCCCAAGTGTCAAATTAAATTGTTCTCAGATCGAATGATTTCTATTGTCGTCAGAAGAAATGATACTATCAAATTTCACGCATGATTGATTTGTGGTTAAATGTTAATTTGTTTGCCAAGATGATCCTACCCAAAAAGAATCCCAAAAGAACAGCAAGGGGAAGTTTGTTAAGTGGTTTCAAACACGAGAATGCGATTTGTCACTGGAAAGTATAGATTTCGACACCTTCAATGCATCCAAGCAAATCACAATAAACGAATTCATAAAATATTTCTGTCTTTGTTTATTTTGATTTGATTGAGTGTGCGCAGAACGTGAAATCTATTGTCTCAAATCGCATTGTTATGTTTAAAACCACTATCTTTGTTTACAAAATCCCCCTGTTTCCCTAAGAATTTTCGACTTCTTGAGATTAAGATGTGCGCAGCAGTTTTCAGTTTCCAACAATATGCTTGTCTAATTAAAACATTAGCTTTGCTTGAAAAATCGAAGAAAACGAGAACTTAAGAAAACTATTTTAAAATCTTTTTTTAATCCTAATTATTAAATTTCAAAGGATCGGGGTTTAGGATGGGTAAAAAGGGAGGTTATGCTGAGAGACTAAAACGAATTTTATTTTAAATATTTGTTAATTTTTGTGAGGCCAATAATGGAATGGGCAAAAGAGACGTACAAGTGGACTTCAAAATCTGTGGGGAGCTTCAAAAGTAAGAAAATGGAAGATACGAAGTTTGAAGAATTGAAGATTCGTCTTGGCTATCCATATTACTATTGTCATCAAGGGAATTGTGAGCACATTTTAATGTTTAAGGATATGAGGTAAGGCTTAAAGAGTATGAATTTTCTGCTATAAGTTGTTTTGTAAATATTCTCTTCTTGTATTTTGTCATATTTCATTTTTTCCCACACATTTCAATATTCCATCAGGATGTGGTGTTTTGTTTCTGTATTTCAAAAGACAGTTAAACTATCTTTTGTGCTACCCCTGGTACCTACCTATCTTTCAGGGGAAATGTCACCCCACTTTTTTCAGGTTGTTATATGTCGTTAACCAAAAATGGTGTAAAACTGGTTAGCTATACCTCTGGGAAATTAATTCTTTACTTTGTTCATCCCACTTTTCTTGGGCTTCGCCTCTGCGTTTTGGTTATCTTATACGAAGCAATAGTGTCGAGGCACTATTGGATGGACTGCCAGAAGATCAAAATAAATTTAAAAAACCCCAACCTGGAAACATGGAAACTCCGGATGGAAATATGGAAACTCTTATCTTGTGGATGTTGCTTAAATTAGCGAAATCTAACCAAATCTTTTAAGGTAGGTACCAGATAGACTGGCACACACAGTTCCTTTCTTGTTGTGGTGACAAAAGTTTCAACGAGAGACTTGTATCCATTTCTGTATCACAAATCGGAAACAGGTTCTAAGATTTTGGCGTTCCAATCAGAGTCTAGCATCTCAGCAGAGAGCAACACTTTATACTTTTTTTAGAAATATGTTGTAGTGCACAGAATATCGAATTGTACTGAGTTGTACTTCCTAACATTGAAAGCAGCATAAAAAAGATGTGTTTTTCAATGAAAGCAGAGATATGTTAGGAATGGGGTGTTATGCACTTCACAAATACATTTTACCTCCATCTTTCTTCCGATGATTTTTCAACATTCTTCACATCACTTAAAAACGTGCTTCTTTGCGTGCCTCTTTGAGAATTTTGAAGTCGTAAATGCTTAGACCGGCCGAACAAATTGTCCGGTTTAAAACTATGTTTGCGACATATCAGTTCCGGGAAGCGTTACAGAAACATGTTCAGGTACGAGGGGCAAATTGTTTTTCTGAAAATGCTTAAACTGAGCTAGCCAATTTTTCTTGGCCGACCTTTCGTACATAATGCTGCTTTTATTTCGGTTGATTTCAAGTTACTCTTTCTATTGCAGATTGTTGCATATGGATGATCCACAGAGTAAAGCTCTGTATCCCTACAGAATTTACAAAACCAGACCAAAACGGGCCAGATGTGCGATGTGTGATGTATACTCAGCGAAGTATGTTGCTATTTTGGCTTTCTTGTTTAGTTTCTCACCACGTGATAAAAAAGCTCTCTATTGTTTTTTCTTCCATATACACAAACAACGTCTTTTGTTTCATTGAGCTTGAAAATGAGGTTAAGATGACATCAAAACGTCGCTCATTAGTATCGTTAATATTTATAATTAAATGTTACAAACATAATATTCTTATTTGTTTAGTTTACTTAAAGAAATGTCTTATTTTATTATTATTTTATTAAAAGCTTTTCCTATTAAGGAATGGTTTTAATTCAATGCTGTGAAAAATAGTTTTCTTTCTGGGAACCTGACAATTAGCATAGAAATTTTTTCTGTCAGAAAAAAAGCTTGCAGAAGCTTCTGATGTTACAGGCTGCAAAATGTCGTCGTGGGTAATACCATCTTTAGTTTTGGGGCTGCTGGAAATGAACCGTAGAAACGTATTTTTATCCTTTTTGGTTCACGCAAATGATCACTACTTTATCAGCTTCGGATTGAATTTTCCAATATTTATTATTTTATTTTACAATTCCTGGCTCAAAATATTTCCCGCCAGCTTCTTTGGTTCTTATTTCATTAGTAAGATGTTTAGAGCACGCCTTGAAGAGTATTTTTTATGGTTTTTTATGGAATTCTCACAAATTCATGAAATCATTCAAGAACTTCCAGCCTCAACTTGAAATTACGGTTCCTTATATAAAAAAATTATATAAAATTACGTGTATTCATTATACTTTTATATTTTACATGTTAGTCATCATACTTTTTAACATGTGACATATATTGATTCCACAAACTTACAAAATACAATGAACCCAAAGCAGTTAATAATTTTTTGTTCTACCATAGATGGGTTACTACAAATGATGTTTTTGCATTTGAAGATCCAAGCTTTTTTTGTCAGAAATGTTTTGATCTATTGCATTATGACGAGAACAAGAAAAAGATCCATCCTTTTGACGCTTATCGTTTTGAAGGCAGCTTCAATCCATAGTAACTATGATTTTCAATTTTTTTGTGTTTTTTAAATTTGTATATATTTTTGTAAACATCTACATGTCTTTTCACCGAGTGTCATGTCATGTCTTTATGTTTATCTTTATGGTTGAAAGTTTACAATATTTTAAAACCTTTATAATGTGTGAGTGACAGGTAACAACTGACAAAAGAACAAAGGCAAATTTTGTAAGAACAGTGAAATTGACACACCCATTTCAAAGGAATTACCCGTTGAAAACAATAAGAACCATCTCAGCTGGAACACGTAAACAAATGAAGCCAGCCTGGTTTCTTGATGTCAACTCAAATCACGTAAGAAGTACTGGACACCAAGGAAGCATTTCAGACCGCTTCCGTGGAGCCCAGGCCTCTTGTCTAAAATAACGTCAGGGTACCAGACTGAAGCGAAGCCATGCAGAGTTACTGATGAGACATTTACATTTGCGAGTTTTGCTTTGTTTTTGAGGACTAAATCGCTTTAAAATTGGTTTGTCAATTTCACCAATTTCTACAAAAGTTGTCTCTATTTGGCAAAAGCAGATTTTGTGAAACAAATAATTCAGGACTTGCACATAAAATGCGATTTACGATTGAAAGGAATATATTTCATTGAGTGCACTCAAACAAATGAAGAAAAACAGAGAGAGCAAACAATGATCGTTTTGTCTGTTGTGATTTGCTTCGCTGCGCTGATAGGCGTGTAATCTATTCTTCTGAGTGATGAATCGCATTTTTATGTTTAGCACTGAACGTTCTGTTTTGAATTACCCATGCCGAAGCCCGAAACGTTGTTTATTTATTCATCACGATTCTACAGATTGTGCGTAAATAAATATTTAATTGCAAAAAGTACAATTTAGAATATTTAATTGCATACGTGATACCAGACGCATACCATACTATTTCTTTGATGAATGTCCCCAGCGTTTATTAATTTTTTACATTGTAGCGTTTTTCTCTTTACTAACGTGCATTCGAGATTCTACAGATTGTGCGTAAATGAATATTTAATTGCAAAAAGTACAATTTAGAATATTTAATTATTTACTATTTCTTTGATGAATGTCCCCAGCGTTTATTAATTTTTTACATTGTAACGTTTTTCTCTTTACTAACGTGCATTCGAGAATAGGCGTCTGCAAGAGGAAATCTGGTGTAGAAAGTTTTCATTAGATACAAACTAAGGCATCACAAGTTTGTCTGCACATAAGAATCAGTCTTGCTGGTCGATACCGTAATATTGGAATCCTGGTCTGTCCACGAAATCGTTGGGAAGATCCTCCCATGCCTCGTCGTTTAATTCACAAACAGTTTTGTGTGCTCCTGACAAATGACGTTGAATGTTAAATGACTTGCATATCGCACCACGTTTTGTGTCAAAATGACCTTTGCAAAGACTGAAACAATCCCACAAGGTTTCTACACTTTTTCGTTTGATCACGTGGTTCATCAATGCTTTGTGTTTGAATTGAAGTCTGCTTGAGAATGTTGTTGTTGCTTCTACAGCGAATCCTACGAATTTCAATTGTTCATAGTTGCTTCAAGAAATATCTTCAACTTTGAAATAATCATTTGAAAAATTGCTAATTTTTCATACGAACAAATTTATGCTTCTTTATCTGAAAAAATGAATTTGTTCAAGCAAAAACAATCAACTTTTTTTGTAAGTTTATAATCTACACTCTCTTTTTTTTTTAGAACCAAATTATTTTTGCCGGGGCTCGATGTTCTTAAATTTCTAGGAATTTGAGGCCGAAATGTTCTAAAATTGTCCTTATTTTTGCAGGGATGATTCTTCTGTAATTTTATCCCAATTCCCAATTTTATTGAATGCGTGACCAGTTTTTTAGTTTTGCCTTGCCTCAACGACACATAGGGAGCATTCGTGTTTAATATCATTCGTGTTTGTATAGTTTAAATAAATTGTATAGTAAGTAACGATCGCCGAAAATATTTTCATAATACTAAAATGCATAATACTAAAATTTTTGGAAACGTTAGATCTGAGGCTGATCATATCTAAATGATTCTTAATTTGTTCTTATTTCTTTGATAATTCGAGCCTCGATGTTCTAATGAAGTGTGCTCTTTTATAAAAAGAGTGTATAGTGTAACAATAGACTGGCTACTCTGTTCCTGCTCTTTTTGTCGTGGTGGCCAGCTTTAGTTTTAGCGACATTTCAGTTGTGGGGAGTGTTACAAAGAGATTGTGTAATGCAGTGGTAGACTGGACCCTTCTTAGCATTCGGGAACTGTTCGAGGACCCATCAAAGATTCAGGATGCCCCTAAACATGCATTGGTCGGTGTTAGATCATAGGCGAGATATTGGAACATAATCTCTTGTTATGTTACAAATATTATTCGTTCTTACAATACACATTTCAAAATAAGATTTTAAGGACATAAAGTACAACTGCAATTTGGCATATATTTAGAGATGATGTGTGTCGTTATCTTAATTATGATCTAACATTGACCTTGACCTTGACCTTGACCTTGACCTTGAGAGTGTTCAATATTTCTTACCAGCAGTTTTTCGACTTTCTATAATACCATCATCCTTCTGATTCGATTTATGTATAACTTCATCCTGATTCTTCATATCTATAATTAAGAATGTAATTACGCGAATACGTTTCTGTAAAATTCTGATATTCAACCGTGTGGCCCCGGGAAGAGCTTTAGTTTTAAAATTTCTGTTTTTGCTCGAATTTTATATTAGAGGCTTCAATTCATAGTTTGCCAAAAGCTACCCTAAAATTACCGAGCTATACTCGATGAAAACAAAAATACATGATTTGTTCTACTGCAATCTTCTGAATTTACTACATTATTTTGAGAAAGCTATTAACTTTGGTCTTCCTTCAGTACAGCTCAGGATTTACTTAGTAGATTTTTCCATGATTTAGAATTTTCACTTGACATCGACATCCACCATGAGACTTCGATTAGTGAAGCAGTTTTTTCTCAATAAATGAAATTGTAGTCTCAACAGTTGTTCTATTCAAGACTGCATTTAGTTTGGATTTCTGCCATATGTTGTGTTTACAGCTACTTGCTAAACAAGAAAAGTTGAACAAAAAAAGTTGAACAGGTCAAGTTGAACAAGAAAAGTTGAACAAGACAAGTTGAACCAATGAAGTTGAACAAGTGAAATTGAAGAAGAAAAATTGAACAAGACATGTTGAGCAAGACAAGTTGAACAAGAAAAGTTGAGCAAGACAAATTGAACAAGAAAAGTTGAACAAATGAAGTTGAACAAGAAACGTTAAACAAAAAATGTTGAACAAGAAAAATTGAACAAGGGAAGTTGAACAAGTGAATTGGAACAAGAAAAGTTGAACAAGAAATGTTGAACAGGACAAGTTGAACAAGAAATGTTGAACAAGAAAAGTTGAACAAGTGAAATTGAACAAGAAAAGTTGAACAAGAAATGTTGAACAGGACAAGTTGAACAAGAAAAGTTGAACAAGAAAAGTTGAACAAGAAAAACTGAACAAGGGATGTTGAACAAGACAACAAGAAAAGTTGAACAAGTGAAGTTGAACAAGACAAGTTAAACAAGAAATGTTGAACAAGACAAGTTGAACAAGAAATGTTGAACAGGGCAAGTTAAACAACACTAGTCGAACAAGAAAAGTTGAACAAGAAATGTTGAGCAGGACAAGTTGAACAAGAAATGTTGAACAAGACAAACTGAGCAAGAAAAGTTGAACAAAAATAGTTGAACAAGATTGTTCAAACAAAAGTGAAGTCTGGGAACTATTTTTTGAATTTTTACCGATATTCTTGTCAAAATTATAGTGATGTGAAATGTGAAGATTTGAAATAAACGAGAATTTTTGTCTTGATGTAATTTTCACGGTCAAAGCCCTAAAATATTTAAATTATTCACATCACTATCTACAATTTTGACGAAAATGAAACACAAGAATTGGCCTCAGGCTTAATTTTTTTACACTGAATCCTATTCAGAAATCAAAAATACCATATCTCAAATTTTCCATAAATTTTCACAATGACGGCCTCAAAATAAATGAAATGCCAATTAATGCTTATACCTGAATTACAATATATTACTGCTATAATCACGAGCATCAAGATGAGTCTAAATATGAGATCCATCTGAACACTTCTCTTCTTATCTTCGTTCTTCTTTGCACTGATTGATGCTTCACGGATGTCACCTTGAGTTAATTCAAAAATAAATTTATTGTGTTCTCTGACATTTGGAAGATTTTTTAATTTCAACTACCTGTCAATTTGTTAATATTTTGAAAATAGTTAATTAATTCACAGCAGTTTACAGCAGTGATAAATGTTCTGGGATATGATTGGCTGATCTCAAAATGTAAGCAAAGCCAAGGCTATTAGGGCCGCCCAGAGTTAGTGTCTATCACCATTAGTGATCACCATAAAGAGTAAATTTTGCCTAACTTAAAGTCGTATTACATGTAATTGCTTGCATCTACGTTCGTTTATGTTGGTTTATTGCATTATAAATTTGAAGTAATTTTGCAGCAGATGCTCTTTGTGGACAGATGTGACATTGACAACTGTTTACATCTTTGTCTGATTTCCAGGGTTTCGACAACTCTTTCTATAGGAATTCACTTTATAAGAACATTGAGGCTGGAATTGTAAAAGAAATATAAGAACAAAGCAAGAACATACTTGGAATGGTACATGTTGAATGGCGAGGAGTATGGCTTAGTGCCGGAAAAGTTTCTTCATTTTGTGGGAACGGCGAGGAGTAGGGCATAGTGCCAGGGTAGAAATCTTTTAAATTTAATGTAAATTAGAATTTTGGTTATTGTTTGCGAAAGTATATTATTGTTTGCGAAAGTAAAAAGCAAAACGTACCCCCTTTTCCCCACAGCTAGTTGCGGCGAGAAAAACCAAAATAAAAATATCAACAAGGATAAAAATCATAGTCCCTGCCGTCCCTGCTTCCTTTTGAGAATGTCTTGTACCCTGTTTCCGGCAGTGCCTCGATGTATCAGAGAATTAAATTTATAATAGGGATTTCCTATAGAAAAAATATTCATTCCTCGTTGCCTCATATTGAAACTGAGGCTAGGAACAAAATAACAGATAATGACAGTATAGTATCGTATAGGTTAAGCTATTACTACTAAACCTAT
>JAYJMH010032644.1:0-16723 GCA_036873815.1 Phacellophora camtschatica
GAACTTCTTTCCTGATCTTATTACTGAGATCATGCAATTGCTTTTTCACAGCCTGAGCAGATGTTTGATCCTTAAAAAGTAGAATCATTCTTATGGGAGTTTCCTTCTCCTATTTCTCGTCTTGCTCTTGATCAGCATGTTTGGTTACCTTTTCATCAACAAAAATTCAAATTGTTGATTGTATTTGGGAACCAGGGTAATTTAAATGCGAAAACACACTGACCAATCTATTTACCTCAACATCGAATGCTTGCTAATCTGATGACAACATGTAGGCACGTTTCAACATTGTTACTTATTTATTGTCAACATGACTTTGAAAATGTAACAGTAAACCTGTGTCTGTAGGCTTCTTATAAACCCTTGTTTGAAGTTTACAGTCAGATTTTTCAAGTTCCATACCTAGAAAATGCAAAACATTGTTGTTCGCAATTTCCATAGTAACCTTGAGGGAAGAATGACATTGTAGCGAGAAAGTTTTCGGCTGCTTGAATATCGGGCATGATGGCGAATTTATCATTCACATACCTTTTATACAGCGAAGGCATTTCTTCAAAATTCTCTAAATGTCTTTCTAAATGTTTTTATTGGGAAAGCAATTAAAAACATGTCTATCTATGTTTTGGTAAGATATAAAATTGGAGTGGGATTTACGAGAATTAATAAAGGGAATGCATCTTGTTAATTTCTTTTGTGAATGAATAAATTGTAATTGCACTGAAAATGTATCCTTTCAAGAAAACAAATTGACTGTTAAACTGAATTGTTTTCATATAGAATAATTTAAAATATTACGCCAAATATTTTAATATTACACCAAATTGACCTCATATTTCAAATTTTGTTTTGTCTATATTTTTAGAGACTCCAATTACAACTAATGAAAGTGCACCAATGACAATAGATCCAAAACCAAGCCAAGTAAAAAACAATGAAGCATCTTTGGATGACGAATTAGACATATTATTTTCAGAGCAATGTAATCAAATGGACATTCATGTTTCGCGTTTAAGCTTCTTAGATCCCGATATGCGTTTAGAAAATATAGCATTGTATCTTTTCATGTCAAAAGCTCCGAATCACGTGACAAAGTGGGGATTTATTGATTGGCTAAGCAATAAATTTTATATTGATGAAGAAAGGTAAATGTTTTCTCTTCAAAGCTCCTTTTTTGAGAGGTTTTTTTGTTTTTCTTTTATGTTTTAATTTCAGTCAACAGATATATATTTATATCTATCATTATATTTAAATCGTCAGTAAGCTGCAATGCCATTTTAATTATTTTTTAAGGTTATTTTAATTTTATTGATTGTTTAATAACCATTTTTATTTCAGGTTAATAATGATACAGAGGCATGCAAAGTGGAAATTTAAAAAATTTGAAGAAAATGTCATTGAACATGAAGAGTATATTGTGAGTTTAAAAAGTTTTCATTTTATTTTATATAGTTTTTATTATTATTTTTTTTACATATTGTTCTCTCTTTAATTTCAGTTTAATAATATATTTCATTATTTTTCAGAAATGGAAAAAATATCACAAGACATTTTTGATTTTAAATTCATTCTTTGTTGAAGGAGCTGAGGCATTTTATGATAAAAGGTATCTTAAATTTCTCATCAAGCACATCAGTTTCTTTTGATACTAGAAATTGTATATACACAATAGTATTGTGACACGGCTATAAGACATAACTAAGAAATCTATATGTAAAATTAAGACGCTTGGTTTTTCATAGGCTGCGACTGCACACATACTCTTCTGAGGAGGAGCTTTGATGCTGTATCTGTTATAGTTTTAATGCTATATTTTATTGATTGAATAATTATGATATTACACCTTAACCCCATTACACCATAACTTCTTCACCCCCGGTAAGGGCCATACGGCCCATTGACAAACAACATAAGAGGTCATATTTTCAGGAGGTAATTGCGGGTAGAACTTTACATTAATTTCAGATACTTCAAAGTTTATCATATGAATTAACTTAGTTTGCCTGTGCTACCCCCTGCAAAATAAAACTTGCATAGGATTTGCCTGTTAATTGGAAATGAATCCGGGCGTGAAGGTTAAAATTAAATTTACATGAAGGAAAAATGTAAAAGCAAGTAAGTGTCTTAGTTACATTAAAACATCTAGGTTTGGGAATAAAGGTATGGACGTTTTTCTCTCAAGCTGCTGGCATCAATTACCAACTTAGTTATAAGTCATATATATATGACGTTTAGATCATTGCTAGTAATATTTCTAGAAAACTTGAAATTACAAAATTGGCAGGTTGTACTTTTTTAGTTGCATGTTTTTCCAGTGTTTACATTTTTTTTACAGTGAAATTTTCTTTATGTTTTGTAGATACCGAGAAGCACTTCCGTGTTTTGTTTATTGTATGGAAATGAATGATCGTCTGTCCAGTATTGAAAGCAAACCAAGTCACATGGACCAGAGGATAGTTTCGCATTATCGAAGATTATGTTTACAAGTAAGAAATTTATTATTTTATTTATTTACCATTTTGTCTACGGTGATGAATTGATTTTTCTCAAATTAGGGCATCGTTATAACTTTTGATTAGGAAATAAGGAAATTAAAGGATAAAGTCATTAGTTTCTTTAAGATAATTTAGAGATTTAATCTTTTGTACAAAGGACAAATCATTCCACTAAAAAGGAATTATTGTGCTATGACAGTAGTTCTTCAGGCCTATTTTTACCTTAATGAAGTATGATACCTAAATTACTTGGTTCTTATTGTATGATTCAATTCAAGCTAATAAATCAGCCTCGATGCATAAATGAGCAGCCTCGATGATTTTCCGTTTTATACTTACAGCATGTCAATGAAGAAGCATGCAAACTATTTGAAAATATGGACAAATTTAAAATTGACGAAGGATGTCGTATCATGAAAGAGCTCGTCTTGCCAAGTTTATCTTCCTTGTCTGAAGATGTCACTGAAGATTTACTTGTTGTTGAGGCTGTTAGAGAAAGATGGTGTTCTTTTTTAGGGTCTCCTCATATCCAAGGTGTGTTATTTCTGTAGTTTATTCATTAGTTAATTTTTAATTAATTTTTTCTTTCAATTTCTGTCAATTAACTGAACACAAATTCCATGTAATTATGGATTCATTCCATGCTTTATTTTTAGAAAAGAAGAGCGAAATCTTGGAAGATATTTTGACGGGCGTCGTTGACAGAAACAGTAGAACAACATTGACAGTAAAAGATCAATTAAAAAAAGAACCAATTTTTGGAGCAGATTTATTCAAAAGATACACTTTGATCATGGAAAAAGCAAGAGCTGAAAATGTTCCCACCCAACAATCGTCATGGTAACCATTTACAATTACGTTACGTTGAATATAATGTTATCATAGCCGTGATGAAACCGAGAATTTCAAAAAGAAAATTTATAAAACTGCTTTCAGCCAATTGAATACATCATTACAAAGACAACTCGTTGTGGAATTTTCTTTGTTCTAATTTTCAGTTCTTAAAATTTCTTTAAAATTTATGCTGGATTTACATTTTTTTTAATGTTTAAAATTAATGCCAGAACATTTGCTCGTTTTGTATGCAAATGGAATCTATCTATCCATCAATAATTTATATTCATGTGACAAATTTTGAAGCCCTTATACTATTTACAGCCCAACGTAATTTGTTCTTTTTATTATAGACACTTAGAAAAAGGAAATATGACGTAAATCAACCGAATGTGACTGAAACACACCAGAGAAAGAGACTTACGAAAAAAAGATTAGTTCTCTGTCCAGTGAATGTTTAATAACTACTGAAAAACAAGGATCATGTTTTTGACCACGTTGGTGATATGGAGCTCACTACTAGTCAACAGAGAAAGTTCCTTCCGCTTGTTGAAAATGAGCAATAATAGAAACGGTGGGTGTGTCCTGAGGTTTCATTTCAAAACATTTTCTTACATTGTTTAACGTTTTCCTTTTTAATGTGCCCTCTCGCCTTATTAGGCATGGCAATGGGATTTACAAATCGTTTTGTTAGATTTTTAAATTTTAAATTTTTGAAAGAAAAGAGTGAAGATATATAACTAAGTAATTCTGCGTGTTCTTCATTTTGTGTCAACGGTTTTTCTGTTTTCATCCAACTTGGTTAAATCCTGAATTCTTTTTTGTTTTATACATTTAATGTATAGTTTAACCATGGATTTGACAAAGAGTGATTCATTGAAAAGTATTCTACATCGCGTTACTTGTAAGATATAAACCACAGTCTTATTTTGGTTCAGTTCGATATTTTGGCCAAAATCTATGCTGGTTGAAAGATAACCAATTTTTCTCAAAATGGCAAAGCTGTAGCCTTATATTGTGGATTAAAAGAGCCTTTTCAAAATCGGCAAGTTTTTTGGTTAAGATAACAAGGTTTTTAAGCCAATGTTTTGGCTGAAAAAACGAGACGATTTTTAAAATCGTGAAATTTAAGTAAAAATGGCCACACTAGGCCATGCCTTAGGAGATTTCTTTCGGTATTCGTTATGAAAATATCAAATATATGTTTGAAATGTATGAAATATTATTTGTATGAAATAACGAGAACAAATAGACATTTCATCCATGGTTGCATCAAACCGAGGCTGCATAAAACCACAATATATAATATTCCAACTACATTATTTACAAATCATTTACAGACTATTTTTCAGCTGTCAATCAAATCCCAGCCATCCATTGTCCCCAGTGCTCTTTGCACCATTTTGCTTCATCTCATTGGATAATAAGTTATCACGTGCGAGTTGGTTAAAGTGCTATGATAAAAAAGCAGTAAATGAAGTTAAAATCTTCGATACTTTTTAAAAATACGATACTATTTGCGGCACAGTCACAACAGGCTGCTGTTTTTATCTAAATCTGAGTCTCTAAATCATAATCTGAATCTGAGTCTCTCGACTGTGTTTTATTTTGTGACACCTTGATTGAAGTGGCTTACTTTAAAAATCAGCGATAAAATGATGTCTTAATTAAAAATAAAGAATTATTTTCTTTGAAAATATACGTTGCCTAAAATATTTACTCAATAACCAAAAAGTAAATTTCCAAACATTTTCAAAACCAAAAAATCAAATACGAATTATAACTATCTCCATTTGGACCACGAAATTTGCAGAAAAATCTTTATTTTCGTATGAAATTTGTTGTTGGTAAGTTTTGACAAAGGCTACCAATTAATATTTTATAATCTGAAATGTCACCAACGCGGTGGCGAAATTTCCACAAATTGGTACGAACTTGAAACTGCAATAAAACAACGGAATACCTGAGAGTTTTTGAATTCTGAATACAGCGTAAACAGAACATGAAGAGATTGTATACGGTTCTTGTGAACAGGAATATCCAATATTGCTAAAATAAAATCATGAAATTCTAACTTGATCACAAAGAGAGAAACATGGAATGATAACTTCTTAATCTGGTTGGAAAAACATGAAAGCCACGAGGCTGTATAAGTAATGTATATATAAATGATGGGAATCTCTTATCGTGATTTAACCTTTCTCTGTTTAAGGGATGCACGTGAATGTCTAATGAATTCGCAAAGAATATCTGGATGAATAAGAGCAGCTGCGTTTGAAATGTAAATCCCATGTTTATCCAACATTGTCAACATTTCCCAGAAGAAAGAATATTCAAGACTTGTAAATATTTTGTCCCACAAAACAGCATTGGGTTTTTGTATTCGCTTCAAGGATGGTGTCCATAGGTTGTCTAAATTTTAAACGTAAATTAGATGCACATCAAATTAGACTTTTTCAGATTAGACAAAATAAAATTAGACGCATAGCCATGGATAAGAAAAATTTAGACAAAATTAGACAAAAATTAGACGTGGTGTGCTTTTAGACCAAACTAGAGCTTGGTTTAGTCTAAAAATTAGAGCTGCACAATTTTAGACTAAATTAGACGTAGCGTATTTTGGATTTTAATGAAATAAGATATTGACGGCATTTGATAAAAACAGGACCCTAAGACCATGGGACCGGACCATAAGACCTAGGACATTGGGCCTCCCCATTTCAATTTTTCGCTGTTTTTTCAAATTTCCTGCTGTTCTGCCAGTTTTCTTTGTCTCGACCTGTCACCAGAAGAGCTGATGAGACCGTGGGTGTTTTTAGTTCCGTTTTCTCCATCAGTTTACTGTTCAATCGGACGGAACTGGTAGAACTGATAATTTGATAAGTTTAACGTCAAACCTTTAACATAACATTTACACTGTCTCTTTTTGTAAGAATTTAAAAATCTTTCGAGTCTCATGTATTAACCAGCCTACGCTCTTCTTTATAAGAACCAGATAATTGTTGCCGATGCTCGATGTTCTTAAATCGATGTTTTCATTTTTGCACAATATCTGTTCTGTAATTTATCCTAATTTACGACACATGACCAGTTCTTCTGCTATACTTCAACAATACATATCAGATGTTTGACAAAAATGATTCATGTTCACAGTGTCGTCGGGGGGCTATCACGCAACGAAAACATTTTCATAACACGACCTATTGAATGTTTTGGAAATCTCGAATCTGAGACTGAGCATGTTCACACTTTGTTTTATTTTTTGTTGACAATTCGAGCCTCTATGCCCTTATGAAGTATCGTTGTAAAACACTTTGAACAAATACATTCTGGTGAAACGCTCAGATCAAAGTGGATTCTATTGTTAAAGCTTAAAATGTTTTCATGCCTTGGAACAATAGATTATGAATAACGATTTATCAGGCCTCGATCTATTGTTGCTTATGATAATTAGGAGCCCCTATGTTGTGTATGATGTGTTTTAAAAAATGTTTAAAACCGTCATGGGATTCTTCATCAACAGGATGAGGGGATAAATTGATCTAATTTTTATATAATTTAGTCTTAAATAGAGTCTAATTTTTAGACTAAACCAAGCTACATCTAATTTAGTCTAAAATAGCGTCTAATTTTTCAGACTGAGCCAAGCTACGTCTAATTTATTCTAAAATAGCGTCTAATTTTTCAGACTGAGCCAAGCTACGTCTAATTTAGTCTTAAATAGAGTGTAATTTTTCAGACTGAGCCAAGCTACGTCTAATTTAGTCTAAAATAGCGTCTAATTTTTCAGACTGAGCCAAGCTACGTCTAATTTAGTCTAAAATAGCGTCTAATTTTTTAGACTTCTGATTGCGTCTAATTAGACGAGAATTAGACGCACTGAAAGGAAAATTAGACAACAATCAGACATCAACTGAACCATTCTTGCAATATGACTTGCCACAACATTATATGATTGAATGCTCTCTTTGCAGTGTAAATTTAAACTATTTTATAAAGAAATATAAAACCTATTTGAATGCATTTTATAATTATAAAACCTATTATGAGCAGAACAAAGTTACCAATAAATTGACAGTGACATTTAAGTAATAAACAATAATTTAAAATAAAATAAAATAATCAAATGAACTTACAACAAATGGTATCACAGTAAGTGGGTAAATCACAATCCAGCTCTGCTGTTGGAAGACCAATCTAAAATTTAAAAAGGATTAAAATTAATGAGGCTATTAAAAATTATATACTTAATACTTAAAACAAAAATTAAGGCTTTTAAACCAAAAACTATAATGAAAAGAGTTAAGATAAATAAACAATACTCTAGTCTCAAATTGGTAGTAAAGTAAAAATGATATCTAGTAAATGATGACGTGTCAAAAGACTAAGAATTAGTTTCCCCATAAAAACAACAATTTGAAAAACAAGCAAAAATCCAAGAAAAAGGTACGTTGAATTCCACAGTTATTTTGCGATAAAAAAAGGATTAGATTATTTTGCAGCTGTGCTGCCCAAATGTGTCGCTGCCCAAATGTGATACTCGATTAAATATTTGTATATATATTTTTCGAATAGTTTTCCAGTTTCTTGTTTTTTATTTCCTCACTGCTGTCTCCAATTTTTGTAGTTGTTGATAATTGCAGGCATTAACATGGAAAATGTGTGCTCTTTGAGCACAAAGTGCATTTTCTGACAGCATAATAAAAGGTTTCTTACCCTTTTCAGCATTTCTTCAAATTCAGGGGGCCATTCTTGCATTAATGATTCGATGTCAGGCATTGTTTTGTTATAGTGAACATTTTGTAATGGTTTTTGTCGGTGTAAATCTGAAATACTTTCAGTCCAGTTGTCAATTGCCTTTGGATTCTTTTCTGCATCGTCAATACTTCGAACAACCTAAGGAAAATATTACAATCAAACTTGAATACTTTAAATTAAAAGATTTGTCTTTAAAAATAAAACATTTCAAGCCCATTAAAGAATATATACCAGGTGTGCCAAAAAACGCGGAACATCTTTGACGAGCTACCAAAAATCGTGTACTGCATAGATCACAGTGATTAAAGTTGATATTCACGTCAAAAATGCTAAACTAGTTAAAAATAATTTTTGTACTCTTGTTCTTTCGTTATAAGCGATTTTCAAAAAATTTGCTTGGGAGCACATGGACAAAGAAAGATTCCCGCAACCATGTCAAAGACTCTTGCAAATCCAAGACTCTTTCAGTTTTCATGCGTTTTCAGTTTCACGCGTCATTTTTCGCAGTTTGAATAAAGGCTTTTTATTTTCTTTCAAAGCATGAAGTCAATGTTTGACCTCAATGATATCAATGTTTTTGAATGTTTTCGAGCTTCAATGAACTCTTATAACGAAAGAACAAGCGTCGAAAAAAATCGCCAAAAAAATTGTTTTTAACTAGTTTAGTCTTTTTGACGTAAATATCAACTTTAATCACTGTAATCCGTGCAGCACACGATTTTTGGTAGCTCGTCAAAGATGTTCTGCTTTTTTGGCGCACCCGGTAAATTTTAGCCTTATACACAACACTCAAGGTAATATTAAAATTCAAGAAACACGAAGAAAAAACAAACAACGTAAAGATTACACAAAGTTTTTATAAAACGAAGTTTGATTTATCCTGCCACAAATGTTTTATTTTTTAATGTTAGACGTTCTTACAAGTTGTCCCAGTTTCTAAAATTCTTTAACATACATTTCCGTTTGCGCATAAATTGTTTATGATTTTTCCAACTGAAAAACGTGATGATGTTCAGTATTTTGTATCAACGAAAGCTGTTATAATTACAAAATTCTGCTGTATTATTTGTATATTTCTTGATTTCCGGTCTTTTGGACGCAATACCCACACAGCGAGTATTAAAACACTATTAACATTTGACGTGACCAATTCTTGTTTTTGTGTTTTGTTTCACCTTTAATGAAAACGTTAAATGCTCACCATTTGTTTAGCAGTTGTTTGCTTTGATATTGATCGAAGTTGCAAATCCAACACTAAGAATAAAAGATACTGAGATACTAAGAGTTTTAAAATTGACCGCAAGGCTAACTCACTAAAGGTAAAAAGTAAAGCCACAGGGTTAACTCACAAACAAAGTAAACAGCAAAATCATAGGGTTAACTCCAATGTGAACACCAAAACCACATGGTTAACTCTAATGTGAACAGTAAAACCACAAGAGTTAACTCACAAGGTACACAGTAAACTTACAGGGTTAGCTCTCAAGGAACACAGTAAAATCACGGGGTTAATTCACACAAGGTAAACAGTAAAATCACAGGGTTTACTCACGAGGTAAACAGTAAAACCTTCTTGTTAACTCACAAGGTAAACAGTAAAACCTTCTTGTTAACTCACCAGGTAAACAGTCAAACCTTTTGGTTAACTCACGAAAGGTACACAATAAAACCGAGTTACAAAATGGTTGACCCAAAGAGGTGATGCATAAATGTTTCCCACGACATGTCATAACAATGAAATAAAAAATCGTAAAATTACCGGTAGGGTCTGATTGTTTTGCACAGGGCTCATCCAAAATTTGTAGTCCAAGAATCTCAATTTTATTCTCTGGCCGGATTACCTAAAAATAAAGCGTTCAAGGATGCATAAACATTATTTAATGACATTTTTAATGAATAGATAGTGCTGAAGATTCCAATTTTATTTAGTTCACAAAATAGAATTAAAATAAACTGACAAATATAAAATATAGAATTCAATGTATATTTTGAGTCATAAAGGTAAACCCTCGAATTAGCCCTTATCCGAGAGCTGATTATTTTTAATAAGCCCCACCCTCGAACAAGCCACCACCCCCAAATTTTAAAATGCATTAAAGCATGTTATGCATTTTGGTACTTCTTCTGCGTAGCTACCCACCAGATTTTAACAAACACCTCGAACTAGGTTCCCCTAGAATTAGCTCCCACCTAAAAAAGGCAAAATAAAATTAGCCTCCAGGGTGCAAATTTGAGGATTTACGGTATTATGTTTTGAGCCATATTATATTTTGACTTGATAAGAGTTTAGCTAGGTAAAGCGATTTTTTAATTTTTTATTTCCTCCAATTTCATTTCAGTATTGCATAACAATGCTCTTTTGTGTTATCGATATAATTTTTTAGACGATTTTAAAATTAAATTAAAACACCCCCGTCAGAGTGCTATCGAATTCCCCCGTCGAAATTTTGTCGAAATTTGGTGACCAGAATGTTTAAAAATTTCCCCGGCAAAAACTGCGTTTCCCGCCAGAAAGCTACAACCTCTGGGGTTTAAAAATAAAAATTTATCAAAATATTTTTTTAATAAGTGACTAAGCACAACATGTTTAATACAGATGCGTCAATTTAGAAATTGCTATAATTTCCATACTAAGCTGAAATAGAGGTACAAGGACCCTTGAGCAATATATTTAACAATAACGGCGGGCACCCGTCATGAGTTTTTTGGTATACCCGATAAGAGTTATCAAATATTTTTTACAACCAAATACTGTACAAATGATTTTGTTATGAAACCTTATTGCATTGCATAACTAGTATTGAATACAGATTTGATGTAAATGTAAAAACCGGCAGTAGATAAAAAATTACAACATTTCTCATTCACTCATTAATATTTAAGTAGAACTGAGTGCGAGTATTGAGCAGATATTTTCTCAAAAATCAATTTTGTAATTGATCTTGAAATCTAAGTGATTCTTGTCTGTATTTTTCCTGGTCAAAACGAGTTTTAACCCAGTCATATTTTAATAATTTATGCCCAAATTAATTTCGTTCGGGAAAAGAAATCTAAACAAGAGAGTTATATAATAGGGTAAATAAACATTCGATTCAAAGTAATTCAAAAAGGTACCTTTAAAAATGCATCAATATCACCAACTGCTGGAATGTAATCAGGTATAAATGGTTTCAATTTATGCTCAAGCTCAATGTTTTGGGGTGTGTACCTAAAAGTAAATTGAATAGTAAGCTAGATGATTTATGAATCTATTATGAACAAATATGACAACACTCCATTCAAAGTTGAATAATCACAGAGCATGCGACACGTGACACTCTATTGACACATAACATTATGGAATTAAAATATGTTTGAATGAAGATTAAAACAAAACCTCTTTTATTTCGTATTTATTGGTCCAGTTTAACTGTAGTTTTAAATTTTAAACCTTAACCTTTTCATTCCCGCCCGGATTTATTTCTGCAAAACAGGCAAATATTATGCAACATTTATTTTCCAGGAGGTAGCATATTATATGAAATAAATATAAAGTTCTGTCCGCATTTACCTATCCTGAAAATATGACGTTTTACGTTGTTTTTCAGTGGGTCATGTGGCCTTTTCCGGAGGGGGGGAGGGTGAAACGGTTAATTACTTTATGCCACATTTAAAGGCCCCATTTTCAGTAAGAGAGCGAATGAAATATAACACAACATTAAGATTTAATTTCCTCTAAAATATAACAAAATATCAAAAACAAAATATCAAAACAATTCTTACCTTGTGATGTTTTGGAAAAGGTCTTTGATTTCTTGGCTGACGGGAAGATGCTCATACTCGGTAGGGTCGTATGCCCTGTATAAAAAAAATTTAAATAAATATATCTCTTGTATGGAAGAAAAGAAAATGCTTTTCAAATAACCGGCAAATATTTCTCAAAATTACGCTGAGCTGTCGATTTTGATTTGATAAAAAAGGACATTATATTCAGGTCACATTATATATTATATGCAGTCATATTCAGGCGCGCAACTAGGATTTTGAGAGGGCAGGGGACACATCCATTTTAACTGAAAAGCACTGTCTTCTCCGTAGCTGGTTAAAATACATATAGCATGTCCGTTAGTTGCTGCATAAGCTCCAAAATCATAACAAAAATCGTTCCAATTATTAGGGAAAAGCCACAACCATCAACTATTAGCTCTGTCACAACTTCATAATTTTACACAATGCCAATCACTCGATCAGTCGATTGAGTGATTGAAATCACTCCCTTAATCAATCAATCAAGCAGCTAACCAATTGAGCTGCATACACTTCCAATGCATCTTTCACAACTTCTTTTTCGTTTTTCGTTCAACCCCTCTCCCCTGAACAATGTTGTTGTATTACAAGTTCTACGGCATTTATGATGGAAAACGCGATCAGTTCTGATTGGTGGACAATCAGGCAATACAACAACATGGTATTGAGGGGGGAGGGGGTTTTGCACCGGGTTGTCATAGGGACAGAAAGTATGATTGTATGATTATTTCGTAAAATTAAGAACGTGTTCCAAGGACTTTTGGCAAGCATTGTAGTTTAACTCCAGGAAGTTCTATTTCTGAAGATTCTTTCATAGATTCACCTAGTTGTATGTGAAACGATTTGTCTTTGTTTTGTTTTGCATTTGGCTGAAAAAAGCAGTAATTTGTCTTTTCAACATTAATCATAAGTTTGTTGGCTCATGTAGTGTAGATAATTCATTATTTGTGTCATTTACTAGAATTTGAATATCCTTACTAAAGTTGAAAATATTGGTATCATCAGCAAAAGTTCGGGGTTTTACATGTGTGGCTGATGGCATATCGTTGACGCAAAGAGAATTGGACCCAGTACTGATCCTTGTGGAACTCCCTCATCCATTTGTTTTACAGACGATTTTTGCCCATTTTGCCCATCAGGCTGTTTCAGGTACTGAGAATACGTTTTATTTGAGTTTTAAACTTTTGAAGCAATCTTTTGTCATATTGTGCAAAAATGATTATTTAGTGCGGTGGCAATAGCAGAATCATCATGACATGTATTACCATCAAACTCAATATGTTTAATTATGAAGTCTTTTTGATGCGTCTTTCACAACTTCCAATGTGTCTCTCACAACTTCTTCATCTTCATCATCACCTTACAGAATCTGAATCAATCAATCATATAATCAATCACTAAAAATCAATCAATCAATCAGCATACATACCCTTCCAATGTCCCTTTCACTACTTCTTCATCTTCTTCTTCATCATCTTCATCACTGCTATCACTTGGATTCTCATCATCTTCATCGTCTTCATCTTCTTCGTCACTTGCTTGGATCGTTCTGCCTCCTAGAGGTGCAATTGTTGCTTTTATCGATTTTTGCTGTGGTTTTGAAGGCAACTAGAAAATAAAATAAAATTGCATGAAGAAAAAATCTTTGAAAAAGGATAATTATCTTATCCATTCAATCGGAATTGAATGTACTGCACAGGCAACAGACACAGATATATATACTTTTGGAATTAGTTGCCTCGTCATCTTCATTGACTACATAATTGCACAACAGCAACAATGAACTTACAGATTGTTTAGCTGCACTTGTGGTCACCAAATTATCATGATCAAATTCATCATCGTCACTTGCTATCAATAACTCCCGATCACCCATTCCGCCTGCAAGATAAATATATATATAATCTAGGGTTATTCTATAAGTTCTTATAGGTTATTTGCAAACAGACCTACTAACAGACAAATGACTCAATTCTTAATTTTAAATATTTTCAAACCTTTAACCATAATGAAATTGCTGCTATTTGGTACTTGTAGGTTATTTGCAAACAGACCTATTAACAGACAAATGACTCAATTCTTAATTTTAAATATTTTCAAACCTTAAACCATAATGTAATTGCTGCTATTTGCTACTTATAGGTTATTTGCAAACAGACCTACTAACAGACAAATGACTCAATTCTTAATTTCAAATATTTTCAAACCTTTAACCATAATGTAATTGCCATTTTTGTGTTGTTTACATAAGGTTCTTCGGCAAAACATTAGTTACCAATATGCTGCTGAAATGTTGTAAATGTACTGATAACATGGTGAGAAGAATTACTAAGCACCAATGACAGATATAGAATATAACACATGATATATAAGAGCATTTTCTATTGGTGTTGTATTTTTGATTGGCTTTTCAAAATTGCAATCATAACACCTGTAAGACTTCAGTTTAATTTAAATTCACTTTCTGATGATGTTCATGTTAAAACTTAAAACATGTTTAAACATGAGATTTAGGACACTGATGATAGTTTGTTGTTTTAACTCATACGCTCCGAGCACAATGACCTATTATCCTGCCTGCTTCGAATCCTGAATTCAATTGATCAATAACCAGCCCCGTATCCTGAGCAGAAATTCCGCAGAAACGCAAATTTACGGGTACTGTCATAAAAGTTACTTTTTCGGGTGTTTTTAGTTGAAATAGAACAAAATTATATTCATGAAAGGTGAAGATAAAACGTTGAAGAATCCAAAAATGTAAAAACATCGGATGTTCTTGGCTGTTCAGAAAATTTATAGCGGCACAAAGTTGAGAGAACGAAAAAATGACAACATTTCCATACAAGTCAAAAAATTTGAAGACAAGTTCCACCAAATGAAAAAAAGTATTAGTCAACTCAAAATGTACAGCAAAATCTTTCAAAAGCACAGTCTATGCATAAACAGTCTGTGATGAGTCATTTCATATATAAATCGTGAAAACAATCATTGTTCAACACGCACAGGTAAGAGTATTTTTCTTCGTCTATTTTGCTGCAACCAACGCACACGAATCTTGTGTAGCCTGATCTCTTGTTTTTAGTGCAATTCTTACACCTTCCCCGTTTCTCAACTTTCTTTTGAAGGTGATTTTCTCCACCAAGATCTGGATCAATGGTTCACCTTTTTTTCCTGCTGCCATTCCCTGCCTCTCCAATCAGTTGCTTTGCCCATAGTCAAAGCCTTTCTAAATTCAAGGACAGTCACAGTCAGGGGCGCAAATGAGGGGGGTGTGGGGGTGTGACACCCCCAATAATTTCATAACCCGGTCCCAGTCGCGATTTTATGGTGATAAAGTTGGTCGCGATCCGGCTCTGAACTTGAACTGTTTCTGTTTTTTAATAGTCCTAAACAGAGTTGTACCACCGCGTTGTATCACACCCAAAGTCGGTCACGATTCTGCTCTTAGCTTACTGCGCTGTATCGAAAGAAGCCAAATTGGCCCTGTTTCCTTGGAATAACCAATTAACGAACAATGTCCGGGAAGAGAAGAGTCGGTCCCAATCAATCCGGCTGCTTTACATGCAGTGGTCTTGTCAAGTAGTTTTGCTTCTGTGGAGGAGTTGAGTGACCAAGATATTTGGTGATTTCACTGAGGTCAACACAAAGTCATTGTCAACAAGACAAGAATGATATCCCCTGTGAGATCTCTTCAATCATCTTCAATCTCTTCAATGCGTCCGGAAATCACAAGGATTTAGCCGGTGGATAAAACCTTTGTGGGCCTAATTATTTCATAACATTTTCGACATACCACATACACAATACAAAGTGACATGCGCTCTTTGTAAGAAAACATTTGATAACGATAATAAGAGACCACACTGCAAAAGTTTTCATCCAAACCACACAGCGAAGACACTGCCAGTGATCTACAAAAATCAATCGATGGTATGTTGCCTATTTCGTTATGAATTTCAATTAAGCAACTTCGATTTTTTTTCAATACCCTGCGGAGGAGAAATGCCCATGAACATAACAGCGAAATGGGCTTATTTCGTTCTTCTTTTCCTTGGCATTTCTCCTCCGCAGATACAAATTTTTTTACTGACTAACTTAATAGACTTGGATCAAGTCTACCAATAGCAAGGCCATTCGAAACTTCGTCGACACGTGAAGTGTAACTACGCCACTTACATCCAACGATGAAAAATAAGAATCTTCTATATTTTTGAATTTATCCAAAAGTTTCGGTGTTAATTTGATGACTTCAATCAATATTATTTTCAGCTTGCTTTTTTCCAAAACGCCAAAGGCAAAACTGTTGAAGAAGTATCAACATCATCAGAAGCAGCAACACATCTGGACGTTGAAAAAGCGGGTGAAACGGATGGAAACCAAGAATCTCCAGGACCAAGTACAGGAAAAGTAACTTAAAAATTAAATTGTAAAATAAATTGTCGCTTCTTTTCCCTTCACCTTTTCAAAAATTAACAGTGAAAGTACCCTGGCCTTTGAGGTCCAAGCCTATAATACAAGGAGTTGCCCTTTTTCTTTAGAAATAATCATGCCACGATGGAACATGATTGATTTCTAATGTAGCCCTATTATTAGATCCCCAAAAAGTTGGTTTGTTAAGAAAATATAGTTTGTGAGTTGGCATTTGTAATTCTGTAAATATTGTGTCTCTGTAATGACTATTTTGAGTGCACCAAAAACAAGCTTTTACAAAAATAAGCTCTTCTCTTTATTTATTTTTCCATCTTAACTGCTGTGGAAAATAATGCTAATGTCAGACATGACATCATACTATAGTCTGGAAATTTTGCACATGTATTTGTAAAAAGTAAAACCCAGATTAAAGAAATTTAAGC